>PKSG01000042.1:0-74939 GCA_002916505.1 Tolypocladium paradoxum | reverse complement strand
CGACGTCGGGCCGGCCGCTGCCGCTGCGGGCCTGCGCCGGGGCTCCGTCGCCGGCGGCATCCATCTGGCGGGCTGGTTCAGGGCGGACGCGCCGGCTGACGCGGTGGGTGAGGAGTTGGGTCGTCGGCCAACAGCGCCATCGGTCAAGCCGATGTGAGGGATTCTGGAGTCTGCCGAGAGATCGGCGGCGAGCTACGGCTCCAATCGGGGCAAGGATCGAGAGGAGACCCCATCGCGCTAGCCCGATGTCGCGGCCCGCGATCACGGATGAGTGTTGGGCTGTTCGATGGCTCAAGCCTTGAGGAGCTGAGTGACGCAGTCTGGGGACCCGGCCGTGATGCCGGGTTGAAATGAGCTAATCTACTTCAGTCGCGGGAGCATTTCGTTTTGCTACTGACGAGACCGTCACTGCCATACGTCTCTGTCCCTCACGCCGACGCCGCTGCCGTCGGCTCGCCTGCTTTGCCCGACCACACGGGCGTGTCGCTCGGCTCGGAATCCCACCGGTCTCTGTAGTGCTGCTGGAGCTCGCGGGCACTGGTTGCGTCCCGCACAAAGTCGTCGAGCGCCGGGGCCGGGAACGCCCAGTGCAGCAGGGCGTAGACCACGGCGCTCGCCAGGAAGCCGTACAGGTAGTTGAGGTAGAAGAGCTGAACCGCGCCGTCGGTCACCTTGACGGAGCCGTTCACGTGCGAGATGAAGCCGGGGAGGCACGGCACGACGCCGACTAGCCACTGCAGCCAGAACAGTCTCGTTAGTTCACGTCACAAGTCTACATGGACACATCTCCGTCGACGAGCGGACACGTACCGCGACCGGAGCCCGCCAGTTGACCCCGTGCGAGTACCAGTAGATGGCCCCCGTGTCCCCGCGGTACAGGTCGTCGACCTTGACCTTGCCCCTGCAGACGACGATGTAGGCGGCCGCCATCAGGCCCGTCATGGGCGCCAGGAAGACGCCGTAGCTGGACAGCACCGTCAGAAACACCGTGGCCGTGCTGACCAGCCGCCACGGGTTCACGGCAGGGCTGATGAGGGCGGTGAGGTACGCTCCCCTGCGGATGTTGATGTACCGCGGGAACGTCGACGACAGGTCTATGCCGCCCGCCAGCGCGTTTCCGGGGATGTTGATGCCGAGCTGCGACGTCACCAGCGCGAGCCCCGAGAAGAAGACGGCCGCGCGCGTCCCCGCGCCGTCGTCCTGCTGCAGCAGCCGCACGAAGAGCGCGGGAGGGTTCCAGATGGCGTCGCCCCCGAACCTGTTCTGCGTGGCCGCCACGACGAGGGTGCCGAGCACCGAGGCAAACGTGCAGTACAGCGGGTACGCCAACGCCTGGCCCCAGATGGCATCCCGCGGCCGCGTCGCGAGGCGGGCGTAGTCGCTCTGGTTGAGGATCCCGGCGGCGATGGAGCCCACGGTGGACATGACGCCGTACGCCATCAACCACGCCGCGCTGCCCGGCCCGCCCGTCGGCGGAATCGTGCGGTCCGAGCGGATGGTGCTGCCGAAGCCGGCCGGCCCCATGGTCGCCAGGGCCCAGATCAGGAGCGCCAGGAAAAAGGTCACCGTCGCCGCGCTGGCGACGTGGAAGAAGCGCTGCAGGCGATGCGGCCGGATCCAGAGGAAGGGCAGGCTGAGGGCGGAGAAGGCGACGTAGCTGACGAACTGGGCCGACGTCATGCCCGTGTCGGCCGGGATGGTGTTGGGGATGCGGGATTCGAACTGGGGGTCCCAGGAGAGCAGGATGAGGTAGAAGCATTGGCCGCCGACCCAGGCTTGGAAGCCGTACCTATCTGATGTCAATGTTGTGCGTTGAAGCCAGAGTCCATTCAGATACAGGCGCTCACCACACTGTCCGTCAAGGTCAGTTGCGATCGAGGTACGTGCAAGTTGGCGACTGGATACATACCAAACGTCAAGAATATGCGGTTCCATATCGTAAACTGAGAGCCCCAGATGCCCCATACGGCACGGCTGTATATTGGGAATCCGACTATACAGGACTCAGTTTCAAGGCTTGGATGACACGGATGAGGTCAACATCACTCGTACTGTGATAATATGCACCCGCCAGGGAGCTCAGGAGAAGAGCCACCGTTGCGAGGAGGTTACCGATTACAATGCCCATGAAATGTTAGGTCCAGGCTGTACATGAAACCGTCGGCGGGAGCATACTGATGATGGCCTGCCACCACGTGAGGCCGAGCGGGATGAGAGCACTGCCGGTCAGGAACGTCGAGATGTTGCAGTTGGTCAGAAGCCCTGAGCACGCCATCAGCACAAGACCTCCCGGTCCGTCGTCGAGGAGTCTCGCACAAAAGTTGTGAAACACGTAAAAGTTCCATGTCCGCCGATGCGCCTCGCAGGGCCGAATATCGTCGTTCTGGGCCGCAGTCAGGAGGAACCGCCCCAGCATGGACACCCGACGCCGCACGACTTACGACGAGCGGCGAGACGTGTTCCAGCTCGATGCGCCCGAGGATGGAAGAGAGCTTCATTGCTGCCTCGAGGCGTCGCGTTTTGTTCTTCACGGCCACGCGCAACGCAGCTGAACCGGGCGATGGTCGGTTGCACGAGTCTCGCCCGAGCGGTAGCCATGACGAGACTCGCCGAAGGGAGCCGTGCTCTTTATGGAAGATTCGCCAAGCACGTCCTCCGATGGCCCGGCAGCGAGTTGAGGAAACAGGCGGACGTCGCGTAACATTGACGCCGCTGCCTGGCAGAGTCGCTGCCCCGGCACCTGGGGACAGCCGAGGGCCTCGTCCCGGTCCAGCCCACATCACACCACCCGTCGCTTCGAGCATCAGCAAACGACGTGCGAGATGCCGCGGGTTGCCGGCGAGGACAACGTGAACTCGAGCCGCCTAGGGGCGGGGATACAGTGCTGCTGGCCGACCTGCTGCTGATCCCATCACACCAGAGCGGTCACATACATGATGCGGCTGTCTCGAGGGCACAGAGGCCAATGAAGCACCCATGTCTCGATGCAGTAACAGCGCTGTGCAACCGCACATCTGCGCAAGGTTGATATTGGCACTGGTTTGTACAGGGGACGTCAGCTGTGCCGCCTGAGCGCCACCGATTGCAAATGCGAGCAAGTGTTCCGCGTGGCCCGCGTCGGGTCTCCGCGGCGCGCTCCTCACCTCGGCCATCACGACTTACATGGACGTTTCCTCGCCAACCCCGTCCACAATCTCGATCCTCTGCACCGAGACTTTCGCTGTCCGAGTCAGACGTCGGCCAGCCTTGGCCCCCACAGCCTGAGATTGCCGGACCCGGCTCCCCCGAATGGCGAGCCGACACGAGAGACGGCAACGCCACCCGATCTGCCGTCTTTGTGTCATCGAAGCGATAGCTCCTACGGCCTGTTGTCAGAATCCTTAAACGGGCAAGTTCTTGCTGGACGCTCATGTGCCCGAGTTCAAGTTCGCACCGCGCGAGCTCACGTCCTCCAAGACCGCCCTGCAGTTGTCGTGGCAAGATGTCTCTATACCGTATAGGCGTTGATGTCGGGGGCACCAACACGGATGCCGCCATTCTCGATATCAAGGCCCTCGACAGCCCCGGCCGTGGCGTCCTCGCATCCCACAAGGCGCCAACAACCCCGGACATTACCAGTGGCATCGAGGCTGCCATCCGCGCAGTCCTCACAAGCTCCGCCGTTGACCAAGGTCGAGTTCTGAGCGTCACCGTTGGAACCACCCACTTCATCAATGCTCTAGTCGAGGCAGATGCCAGGCGCCTGGACCGCGTCGCCGTCGTGCGACTATGCGGCCCCTTTACGAGGCAGATACCGCCCTTCTCGGGCTTCCCTGTTGGTCTGCATGGCATTCTCGACGGAGGCGTCCACTACCTCGATGGCGGACTCGAGATGGACGGGCGAGAAATTGCAGCCCTCGACCCTGGCCAAATACGCAAGGCCGCGAGGGATATTGCGGCCTCTGGTGTCAAGGCCGTTGCGCTCGTCGGCGTCTTTTCTCCGCTGGACCACGACGGCATCCACGAAGAGCGGTGCAAACGAATCCTGCAAAAGGAAGCCTCCGAGCTGAACATTGTCTGCTCCCATGATATTGGGCCTACCGGCTTCCTTGAGCGGGAAAATGCAACCATTCTCAACGCAGCCATCTTGAGAACCGGGCGCCGTGTGAAGAAGGGCTTCCGCCGTGCCATGGCTCGCCTGAACCTCACATGCCCGCTGTACCTATCCCAGAACGACGGGACGCTCATCGACGCCGATACCGCTGCTGAGTTCCCCATCAAGACCTTTGCCAGCGGACCGACAAACAGCATGACCGGAGCCGCGTTTCTTGCTGGCATTGGCCAAAAGCCCGAGGGGAGCACAAACGGAGGCTCTTGCAACCGCGACGAGGCTGCCCAGCCCCAGATCCTTGTCGTCGACATTGGAGGCACATCAACAGATGTCTGCGCTCTCCTGCCCTCGGGCTTTCCCCGACAGGCACCAGGCTTCGTCGAGATCGGAGGTGTTCGCACTGCCTTTTCCATGCCCGAGGTGGTGTCGATTGGCTTGGGCGGCGGTAGCAAGGTCACGGTTGACGCCGAGCTTGCGGACCCGGTCTCTGTCGGGCCAGCCTCTGTTGGATACTCCATGCGTGAACAGGCCAGGATCTTTGGTGGCCACACGTTGACGGCGACCGACGTCGTGGTCGCGGCTGGCAAGGCCGAGCTCGGGGACGCGAGCCTAATCAAGGATGTGCCCCAGGCGACGATAGACCTTGCATGCCAGGAAATCAAGAAGAAGCTAGAGACGGTCATCGACAAGATGAAGGTGTCGGCGGCGCCGGTCCATGTCCTCCTCGTCGGCGGCGGCGCTCTCCTCGTCACAGAGGACCTGGCCGGGGTCGACGAGTGCATCCAGCCGGTTCACCAAGGCGCGGCCAACGCCGTCGGCGCAGCCATTGCCAAGGTCTCTGGCGAAGTAGACACCGTGGAGATTCTCGAGGCGAGGCGGGAAAAGGACGTCATCGACGCAGCCTGCCGGCGAGCCGTTGATCTGGCAGTCGAGAAGGGCGCCGCACGAGAGGACGTCAAGATTGTCGAGATCAACAGGATGCCGCTCCAGTACATGTCCCAAGTCACCATCCGCATTCAGGTCAGAGCCGTCGGCAAGCTTGCCGTTCCGGAGGACCTTGCCCCTTGCGCAGGTCCAGGCTGGGTCGACGACGGAGAAGAGGAGGAAGAGGAGGAAGCGCAAAAGGTCAGCGTCCCGAACGCGCTGGATCCCACCACGAAGCCGACGCTCGGCGTTGACCTGGAATCGTACCGCCCAGACGTTCGAGGCGGCGTCTGGTACGTCTCCGAGGTTGACCTGGAGCTCATGGCCACGGGCTGCGGCGTCTTGGGCACTGGCGGCGGTGGGCCGACGTACTACGAGTATCTCAGGGCCTTGAACGTGCTGCGCTCCGGCGGCAAGGGCAAGATGCGGATTGTGTCGCCCAAGTCGCTCAACGACGATGACATTGTCTGCCTGGGCGCGTGGTACGGCAGCCCGAGCGTCATCAACGAGCGGATCGCGGGGGGCAACGAGATTATCGATGCCATCAACACAGTCAACAAGATCAAGGGCAACGAGTCGTTCCATGCTCTGCTTGCCGACGAAATGTCAGTTGCGCTGTGGTTTATGTTTGACTATTGCTAACGGAGATGCAGCGGCGGTGGAAACGGCATGAGTGCATTTCCTACCGGCGTCCACTTCGATGTCCCGATTGTTGATGGTGACGCAATGGGGAGGGCCTATCCAACCATGTACCACGGTAAGTCTGGACGTGAGTATCTACGCTGGAGCATACTCATAAGTGCATCAAGTCACTTTCAGCGTGTACGGCTATCCGCTTGTTCCGTGTGCCATCACAGACGCTGCCGGAAACGTATCCGTCGTCATGGTACGGGAATACTGCCCCTGAATATATAGCCAGGAACTAACATGCCGTGTAACAGAGCACCGATACCCCCGTCCGACTGGAAAAGGTAATGCGGACGACGGCCGTCGAGCTGGGCCTGACCTGTGCCTCGGGCACGAACCCGCTTCCCGGCTCGGCCATCAAGGAATACGGCGTGCCCAACACGCTGTCCCAGGCTTGGTATCTCGGCCGAGCCGTACATCTGGCCATGCGCAACAAGGCCAGCTACGTGGATGCCATTGTGCGTAAGACTTGGTCCATGAGGAGGAACCCTTCGCTGACCGGCCACAATCAGTTTGACGTCTGCGCCGGCAAGTTGCTCTATACGGGCAAGATCGTGGATGTGCATCGATACATCGGCGGCGGATACACCATGGGCGCCGCCATCCTCGCACCCTTGGGCGACGACGAGCGTGATGCCCCTGCAAACGCCAGCCAGCAGCAAGTGCCAACAGACAGACACATGACCATCCCCTTCCAGAACGAGTACCTGTACGCCGCCCTCGGCGACGCAGCCGGCTCCGAAGCGTCGCAGGAGGTGGTGTGCACCGTGCCAAACCTCATCTCCGTGCTGGGCCAGGACGGCGAGGCCATTGGGTCGCAGGACCTGCGGTACGGACTGCGCGTCAACGTCATTGCGCTGCCGGCGCATCCGCTGTGGCGCACGGCACAGGGGCTCAAGGTCGGTGGGCCGCAGGGATTCGGGCTGGACATGGCCGAGGTTGGCGTGGATGACGAGTTTACGGAAGCGAGGAGCGTGATTGATGAGTTTGGAGCATAGAGCAGGAGTATACGATCCGGTTGGGAGAGTCGGTGGGAATAGCAAGGATAGCAAGGATAGCAAGGATAGCAAGCTACGAGTTGAAGTTCTTCTCTAGTTGCTAGACTCGACTCGTCAGAGTATACCGAGAGAGCATTATTCGTACGGTATATCGGTGGTTCGCCGCATGGCATAGCGCACTCGCAATACACTCTATTGCAAGTAGCTTGTCGCTCTCATATGCCATCGCCGGCGAAAGCAAGGCTGCCATGGCGGCTTCACCTCCCCGTCGACGGCTCATCGGCCTATCGACAAAGACGTACTTGTCCTTCTCGCGCACGCGAGATTTCACCCGTCAGTCCCTCGAGCATCTCGCCACCATCCTGCTCTCCTAGGTCGACATATTCGTGATCCCAGACTTTGTCTCCCCCGCCGAGACCGTCGCACAGCTCAAGTCCAGCCCCGTGCCGATATGGCCCGGCGCCCAGGACTGCCACTGGGATGACCGGGGCGCGTTCACGGGCGAAGTCACCCGGCGGCGCTCAGCGAGACGGGCGTGCGCATCGTCGAGGTGGGACACGCAGAGCGGCGGAGGACATTCGGCGAGGAGCACGTACTACAGGGCGTTGCTGGAATCAGAGACCTCGAGTGTGTTGGAGGCAGAAGGGGTGGTGTATGGAGGCAGCCCGGGCCAGGCCCGTACAAGACTGGAGGTTGGGCAGCGGGCTGGATGGATGTTCCTGGGCAGGTTCGGGTACGATCCAGAACGATTCGTCAAGACGATCCATGAGGTAATAGAGGCCTAGATAGGGACGTCATGTCCACTGATCTGGATCAATCCTGATCACGCGTCATCACGATGAGCCATATGCTCGTACTCGTATTTGCCGCACTGCACGGCTCTCGGCTCTCGGCATGGCATACTACTACTCGAGACCAGGCCATCCTTGACAACGCATCTTATCTCTTCCTAGCCATTGGACGGACGCATAATTGACTCCGTTTACGGATATTCGCCCCCGCGTCCCACTGCGGTCCACAAAGCCGCACCCAACCATCACAACTGCGTATGTGATTCGCCAGCCCTTCGACTCAAGGCTTCTTCCCCTTGCCCTGTGCGGCAATGGACGAAGAACGCCGAAGCCGAGCCCCCTCTGCGTCCAATCGAGAGACAGATGGCGGGTGCCGTGCAACGCCGTACGCGCAACCGGAGCGGCAACCGCCGGGTACCCCCGGGGACCCGGTCAGCGGCACCCGGACCCCGCTCCGGGAGCCGACATCGCCCAACGCAATGGTGATGACATGAGTGACTTTCTCTTGTCCCCGCATTGCGAGGAACTATATAAAGCGCGTCTCGGGCCGTGCCCAGCATCGTCGCTGCTTTCCCTCCTCCAACAATTCTTGCCCGAGTTTTGACCATCACCACCGCTTCCAACCATCCATCTATATCTGGAGTCCGTTGAGATACACCCGATGTAGCCCTGGCATCGAGCTTCTTCTAACGTTTCCAGATCCCACCAGCTCTCAATCGGTATTCTCGACCCCCGACTTGAGCGAGAATCATGGCGCCTTTCTGTGGTAGTCTATCCAACTATGATCATACATCTTCAGGTACTGTCTGTTGCATGAGCCGGTGCCCGCCCTTCCTCTCCTCGTCGGCGTTGCTCGGGCTACGGCCAGGAGCCGTCGATGAGTAGAGGGGGGGCGTCGCTGAGATTATACGGCCTAACACTTGATCTGGATAATACCAGCGAAAGGATCATGCCTCCCCCTAATCCGCACCGCCCAGACCCTGACCTGTGCAGATCCATCATGAGCCCCCCCGCCGCCGTCTCCCCTCCCCAGCAGGTCGCCTCGCTCGCGACGCCGGCGCCCAAGCTCGCCGTCAACAGTGGCGACTGCAAGACGCAGACCATCGACGACATGATCGGCCAGTGGGACAGCTTCAGGTTCGCCCCCATCCGCGAGAGCCAGGTCTCGCGCGCCATGACGCGCCGCTACTTCAAGGACCTCGACACGTACGCCGAGTCGGACATTGTCATCATCGGCGCCGGGTCCTGCGGCCTCAGCGCTGCCTACGTCCTCGGCAAGCAGCGCCCTGACCTCAAGATCGCCATCATCGAGGCGTCCGTCTCCCCCGGCGGCGGTGCCTGGCTCGGCGGCCAGCTCTTCTCCGCCATGGTCATGCGCAAGCCTGCCGATGCCTTCCTGCGCGAGGTCGGCGTCCCGTACGAGGACGAGGGCCACTACGTCGTCGTCAAGCACGCCGCGCTCTTCACCTCGACCATCATGTCCAAGGTGCTCCAGCTGCCCAACGTGAAGCTCTTCAACGCCACCTGCGTCGAGGACCTCATCACGCGCCCCTCGGACGAGGGCGTCCGCATCTCGGGCGTCGTGACCAACTGGACCCTCGTCGCCATGCACCACGACGACCAGTCCTGCATGGACCCAAACACCATCAACGCCCCGCTCGTCATCTCCACGACCGGCCACGACGGCCCCATGGGCGCCTTTTCCGTCAAGCGCCTCGTCAGCATGCAGCGGATCGACAAGCTGGGCGGCATGCGCGGCCTCGACATGAACACTGCCGAGGACGCCATCGTCAAGGGCACCCGCGAGATCGTCCCCGGTCTCATTGTCGGCGGCATGGAGCTGTCCGAGGTTGACGGCGCCAACAGAATGGGTATGATGCCTCCCCTCCTCCCCCAGTGCCAGCAACTAACAAACTTCAGGCCCGACTTTCGGTGCCATGGTCCTGAGTGGCCTCAAGGCTGCCGAGGAGGCCCTCAAGGTCTTTGACCTGCGCTGCAAGCAGAACGCTCTCTAAGCGAAACGAACAACACAGGAGGTGGTGGTACTCGGAAATCGCAGAGTCAGTCTTGAAAGGACTACCTCCGGTCATTTGCAAAACGGCTGCGAACCGTGCCATTCGTTCAGGACCTTGCGCATAGTTGCCAGACAGAATGAAATACGAATGCAACTATCCAACGTAACAAAGCATTCATTGTTGTGGCGGCTTCATAACGACTTGAACAACTCGTATTGCCCCCTGAAGCTCAACGTGAGCCCCAGCATGTATCCGACGTGCACTTCTACATGTCCGGCATACGTCTTTGATCCATCTGACAAATTGTGACTCTACAAGGACGGTTCGCCGCCGCCGCCACGCTCCGCGACATCGTGTCCAAGAACGACTGCCTCATCGGCAGGGGCTTCGCGAGCACAACGGCGCTCGGTCCGGCACTGCGGTACTTATTCTACCCACGTTCTCAGAAGCCAGGCCGCAGCATTCCAACTGTTTACGCGGAGGGTTGGAAGATTGCTGTCAATAGCACGGCACCTGTTGTCAGCGCCCATTTTCTGTGTAGAGCGCCAACGGGCTGTTGGGAATCGGGGCCGCAGACGTTCCCGTGAGCGCCCTCTCGATGCTTTCGGTTCGAGAGAGCAAGGTTTATTTTCTCGATTACCTACTAAAGACGCCATGATCATTCCCCGCCAAACATCTGCCCTTGCAAACCCCATCCTCGACATCGCCGCAACAACCACCTCAAATCTCCATCCGACATGTCCGACGACGAGTGCCTGATGCACTTCTGCGCTACGCTTTGGAATCCATATGCACTGGGCTTTGGAGCTGCTCTTCCCAGTAGCATTGTCCTTGTTGTCTGGATGAGGCTTGCCCTTAGCAATCGACGGCGGCAGAAGTGGCCGTCCCTGGTCAAGCAAAAAGGTGGCCGGCCGGAGGACCAAAGCAACAGGGATCTGGAAATATCGATCCGCTCAGTTTGGGTAGACATGTGGATGTGCTAGGCAGGCGCTGATGGATGTGAGGCACGCGGTTTTCACTGTCCTCCCCAGATTGCTGGCGCTATCGCTGACAGGTGCACCTACAGCTTGCGGTTCACTTCCACGGAACTGCATCGACTCCTCTTGTTCGAGGCTATGGAAGGAAACAGTCGGCCTGAGCCGACTGCAGGTCCCATGTATATACGGCAGAACAGCCCTCTTGGGCCTGCCGACAATGATGGAGGAGGACATCACTTCCACCAGATGCGATGGTATAATGGTATTAGAGCATTAAGAGTCACCTAGACTGTCTCGATACTAGACGGAGTCAAGGCAGTGTAAGCCGAACCACAAACTCCATAAAAGCTCCACGGTGCATCAAATCCATAAAATTCCATCAAACGCGCACAGAAAGGGTATAATATGCCTATTTAAGAATTCCCTCCCGGCCGGCCAACCCTGGCTGAACAAGACCTCGTCCAAGCAAACAACGCAAACCATTCTCGGACTCGCGATTGGTTCCTCCGTCTATAAGTTCCCAACGAGATGGGATGGAGAGGCGGAAATGACAGCAAGTTGTGCAATAAATCAGGTGACCTTGCGGAAGTTCACGACAGGGACACCCTTGATTACCGAGCACCTCCATCGGCGCAATCAATCCTCATGCAAGTTGGAGGCCTGCGTGCGGCATCAACCGGCGAGCGTCTCTACGCTCCAGTGGCTCCTCTGAAGCCGACTGACTCGAACCTCTCGACTCGAACCTCTCGACTCTCGAGTCTCCAACGAGGCACCCAGTGGCTGCATGCAGGGTGCGGCGCCGTGCTCCGGAGTCGTGACGCCCCTACCCGCGTGGGAGGGTGGTGTGTGCCGACTGCAACCCTCATTGGTGTGCGCCACAACCACCTGACTTCTCCTGCAACCCTCCTCTATGTTCACGAGGCTGTCCAATCGGTCACTGGAACTCGACCACATCAGAAGAGGCCCTGAGGCGTCGACGGCTGCGCAAATACGAACCGCAAGGGTCGGCGGTCCTTCGTTGTAGTCCTCGACTGTGACCGCCGTGAGTCCGTGACCAACAGCAATCCGCGTCTGAGCGTAGCGTGGCTCACGACCCTTTCGGGGCCCTTCATTCATGCGCGTGGTGCGCCGTCTCCGTAGGCGGCCGTGCCATACACTGAGTGACCTGGCTGGGGGTGGTGCGCCGCCAGGCTGGAGTAGCTGTCGTGATAAGCCGCAGGCGCAGTGTCCCACCGTGGGGGAGTCGTCGTGGACGGGTGGTGGCTGATGGGCGTATGCAGGCCCGTGGTGCTGTAGCCGCCCGTCGACACGGCCCGAGTGTCGTACGTCGTAACAGCCGGCAGCGGTGTCGTGTTGATACGCATAGGGGGCGGCGGCGGCTGCTGCGGACTCGCGTGGCGGATGTTCGGGCTGAGCGTGCGGGCGGCGGCAGAGGAGTACGTCGGTGCTGTCGTGTATGGGGTCCAGGACGGCTGTGAGCCCGAGAGCGACCTGGGGGATGGGATGGAGTCGTGGTGGCTTGAGTGCACCGAGTACTGGCTTTGCGCATCACCGTGCTGCGATGGAAGGCTCTGTTGTGAACCCATGCCCTGTCCCGGCGGCGTGGGTAGCGGCGCATATGGCGCGGCGCTCGCCGGCGTCATCATGTTGGCCGGAGGCAAGGTGCTGCTCGGGCTGGCGCTGTACTTGCCGATGATCTTCTTGAGCGCCGGCTCCAGAATCTTCCATGGAAACACCTTGACGTCCTTTTCGATATTCCGCGGTTTGGGGTTGGGGAACCCCATGATGATCTTGAAGAACTCCTCGCTGTCCGCCTTGGCTTTGGACACTGTTAGCGGGTGGAAACCCTCGAGGTTGCGCCGGATGCGGTTCTTTTCCTCGACGCTGAAGCGGTTGGGCGCCGCCACGAGCTGCTCTAGGAGATGGATCGTGTCGACCGACGTGACGTAGCACTCGCCCTTCTCGGCCCACCAGATGCACGAGATGCAGATGCTGTTGGGTGGGCGCTCGTTGACCGGGACCGCGCGGAACGTGGCCGTCAGCGTCGAACCCGTCTGCGACTTGCGGAACATGACGATGCGGCGGCGCGTGTCCCACTCCTCCTGCGTCCAGTTCTCAGCCATCGTGTCCAGCTTGCCGTTGATTTTGAGCACGGCCTTGCTCGAGTAGAGAGAGATGGGGTGGTGGTACGGCCCGTTGCCGCCGGCCCCATTGGCGATGGTGCTCGTCCGGATGAGCTGTGGCGTCCCGCCGCCCGAGGACGACGACGGCATCGGCAGTGGCGTCAGACTAGGTCGAACCGTCCCCATCCCTGAATGGTCCAACACTGTTGACCTCCCCGTGCTCCCCAAGGCGCCGCCAAACCCGCTCCACCCCGGCATCGGCCGGCGATGGTGGTAGTGCGGGTCCGTGAAGCTGGTGGTGCGGTACGTAGATATCATGTCGTTGTTGCCCTGCGGGAAATCGTTTGCATACTGGCCTTGCTGCGACGGGTAATCGTAACTATTTGTAGCCGCGTCCAACGGCAGATGCGCCTCGACGGTTTTGGGAGAGGCACTCGGCTGATCAACTTGGGGTCCAGGTGCCGTTGTGTCATGCTTGCGGATTTTCGCTGTCCGCGTGATGTCATCCCCGGACCCTTCGAGATACTGAAAAGACCCAGCAACTGTCCGCGAGATCTCTTCCCCAGATGGCCCCTCAATCACTAATGACAGAGGCACGTTGTTGCCGTTGCACCCCGTGACCATGAGTTGCGGCGCATCCGCGCTGCATGAGTATACATAGCCCGTGCTATCCTGGGCCTCGCGGGTCACGTCCTGGACCGGACACTTTTCGGAGCCGAAGAAAAGGGAGAAGTAGGGCATCGGCGACGACATGGAAAACAAGTCGTATTGGGACGAAAGTTTCAGAAAGACCTTCGTCCCAAACATGCCCGAGGTTGGTTGACAGGAGAGCACTGTTGGCCCTGTCGGGATGTACTGCCCGACGGCATTGTTCGAGGCAAAAGACTGCTGGTTCAGCTGAGCAAACTTGTCTGTTTGCTGCGCAGAAAAGGACTGCGCTGGATACTGTTCGTACGCTGCATCCTGGTACCGTGTCGAATCGTAACCTGCTGACCACCAAAATGGGATTCTGGTTAGCCACATTGTTCTCGTTCTCCGCTCTCTCTGCCAGAAAAGCCACCAGAATCCCCGTGGGCTGTCGCGAGGCGCCCTTTTTGTTATTGTCCTGTTTGAATTTCTTGCCCTTCCTGGAGAGAGTAGGCAAGTCTGCTCCTTTGGACAACCTCGACCTGCCGAGAACCACTGCGCGAATCAACTACGTACCGTGCATCGAAGGCAGCTGCGCTTTGCTGTATGTGGCCATGTCCAAAACCGTCGGGGGGGAGTCCCCGCGTGGACCTCCTCCGCTAGCTGCTCGAGCAGCCTCTTCGTATCTGAGAGTGAGAGTGTCGGGTGATTCGAGCCTGTCGTCGACACCGAGGATTATCGGTTTCTGAGCGTGGTACACCGGCTGTGCGTTCACCGTGTCAGTCCAGATGCCCTCAGTTGTATGCCGACACGGATAGTACAAAGAGCAGCTTCCCAAGACAAGGACAACGAGGTGAACGAGAGGGGAGACGGAAGCCAGATCTATCCTTGTCCTCCAGAATGGCCGTGTTGGAACAAGGTCTGCGGGTTCGACTCACCTCGAAAAGCTTGTAAGATGGGGGGGACTGGAACTTGACAGCAGACATGAAGCTGTCAGGAAAGGGATCAAGTGTAGTTGGAGATCAGAGTTCAGAGAACGAAGGAGGTGAAGAATGCCAACCACTGTCTTGGGTAACGAAGGTGGTCGCAGCAGGAGTTAAAACTAGGTCTCGTCGGAGTATTATCCGGCGAAAAACATTCCCTTCGCTCGGAAACGCTAGGTCTCTCGGAGATTTGATATGCTACAGCAAAGAGGCTAACGTGGAAGTGGATGCTTTTGTTATTCTGCGGAGACCTGTCAGTCACTTCTCTCCCCTCCGGGAACGGGGGGGCCGGGTGAGACAGCTGATGGGCCTCGGGCTGACCTTACTGGCGCGATGTGAGATCCTGACAGTGGCGGAGAATTGTCCCGATCCTCAGCAGAGACAGTCGCATTCCAAAAGAGCAGATTCCTACGCTGCAAGAGAGTAGGATGCCTTGCCGTTCCTGGTTCAAAGACGGCCTAGGAAAGCTGGAACAAGCACCGTCTCATTGGTGCAGAGTACTCTGATGAGGAAATGCGAATTCCTTGGAAGTCAGGATTCGCGAAGCTGGGTCTGGCGGAGGAACGCGGCGTGGTCTCGAGTGTACGTGCTACCGAACACCGTATGGCTTCACTTGCTGTCATCCACGACGGTCAGCATTCTTGTTATGCGCGTGGCAAGCCGCTACCGGGCACCAGACCCCCCCGTGGAGACTCGGATGCCCGCGAAGTAATAGGGAATGGAGAGAGGATCGACAGTAGCACGCGGAATCAGACTTACATGGCTCCAAGGCTGGCGCGAAGCCGGACTTGCAGGAACGAGGTCCCAACAGTCGAGGAAAGTCGTCCTTGCTTGAGATTGGTGGGGCCGTGATGCTCCCGCTCTGCAGGTACCCTGAACTGTTCGCAGGGAGGGAAATGAAGGTCAGCACGCGATAGCTCGCGGGGCAAGCGGCGCTTTGGGGTTTTAGGAGCGGGAGCGACGTGGTGACAGAAGGCAGAGGCAGGCCGTCGGGGATGTTGATGTGCGGAGAGATGGCGCGGAGTGGTGGGATAAGCCAGCATACGGCTCGACGACGCAAAGGGCGAGCAGACGCTGATGAGATTCAGGAGAGTCAAAGTCTCGGTTTCTCTTGGGGGTGTCAGATGGCAAGAGAGGGATGAGGAACAAGCGGGAAGCATTTCTTTTAGACTGGGACGGCTTATGCAAGTAGTTTCTGCCCTGCGTCGAGCCATCGACGGTCGGCCCAGCCGTGGGGGAATACCTGGGGGAGGCCAAGGGAGGGAAAGGTGCAGATGTATAATGTGACATGGCCCACGCAGCAGCCAATGGGGAATAGGCGGAGAAAGGAACACGGAAAGATGATGAACATGAGAAAGAAAGACAGTTATCTTGCAGGGCCAGCCTCCCTTGGAGGAAGCACGGCAGCGGGGACGGTGGACTGGGGGACAAGAGGCACGGGCAGCGGCAGACGGACGTTGCTTTTGGACAGCTCAAGGAGTAAAGCCGGCTGCCCAGCCGACGAAGGACGGACCAGGACCCAGTGAGGGTGAGTAATACCACCCCCACTGGGAAGACGCGCCATCCGGAGCAAGTGAGTGAGCGAGCATCTGGCCGGGACTGGCAAAGCAGACGGCGGCTGGTCGGCCGCGGGGCTTCAGGACGGCGACCAGACATTCAAGTGGCGCCGTACAGGCGGGCATCCGGGGGGAGAGCAGGGGTCATGGATATGGATGGCGACCAGGCGAGCAAGGCCCCGTCCCAGGCCGTTGAGATGCGAGATTCGCATTGTCTTGGGGACGCTGCAAGGGTGATGGGTGACAGGCGCGATGTTGTTTGGTGGTGTGGGGAGGGGTGTGAATGAGGACGAGCGGGACGAGGCACGGGGGCGTGTCTTTGGAGGGGAAACAGTGGCGCTTTTCTCTTGGACTGACGTGAGAGATGGAACTGAATGGGGCTGCGGCCGTGGGACAGGTAGATGGACGCTGCCAGCGTTTCCCTACCCAACAGGCCGAGGCAGGGTAGTTCCAAGTGTGCGTTTGGCAGAACATCACACTGGTGACGTCCACCGTACCTGATGCTGGGCCAGCACTTGACAGGAGCCAACAAACATCCGACAATCTGCGGGCAACTTCTCCTAGCAAGGGGCTCGATCCGGCCAGAAACGGCGACAAGAAAAGGAGCGTACATACAGGCAGCCAGGCTGGCCTCCGTTTGCTCCGGCTGCAGGCGCTGCCGGAAGGGCGGGCCAACGATGCGTGTAAGTCGAGCAGAGAGTCGCTAGGTGGGTGCCTGCCGCCCCCAGGCGTGAGTCTACCGCACACCAGTCAGCGCATGATTGGTCTTCTGCATTAGCGGCATTGCCCTCCACCGACAGTAGCGGGTGCCGGGGCTTAGGAGGTGGAGTTCCAAGTGGCCCTGGAAGGGCCGGGGGCAGGGCAGGGATGGAGGGAGCGTCATGGAGGTGCGCTCAGAGGAGACGCCGGCTTTTGGTGGCGGGGCCACCGGTAGTGGACCGTGCCACTGCAGCGCTGCCAGCGCCAGCCCAGGGGATCAGCGGCGGCTCCACTGGCCACTTGGCCCAGATAGAACCCTTCGGCGGTTGGCGCCCTGGCGAGGTGAACGCTTGGCTGCGCTGAAGAGCGGCCGCGCGGGCTGCCCGAGCTTGGTTTCGTCCCGCGCCGTTCCTCCCCCGTGCCTGTACGGCCAAACCCAACAGCCGCTGGGCTCCTGGGCTACCTAAGGTAGGTAGGTACGCCTGCTTCCCCAGGAGGGCCACTGTACGAGAGGAAATGGAGGGTGGGGGAATGTACGTACAGCTGGTTTTCTTGAACGGCAAGAATGACCAAACCCAAAGAATAGAAGACGAACGGCCCAAGCCTGGCCCGGCGGAATGGCCAGTTGGCGGCGAGCTGCAAATGTGACGTGATTCGCCAATACCGGCGATCGAGGCACGAGCCCTGCCGTGGATCTGGTAGGATCAGCAGACCAATGCACCTCGCGCCTCTCTGAGAAAGCTCCGTCGGCCGCCGTCTCGTCCAGCTTCTGTCTGTCATGCTCACTCCAGTCAGTCGGCTCGTTGCTTTTTTGTACACCTAAGACGCCATGTGACGAAAAGAGAACCTGTGGCAGGGAGGAAAGGTGCACGCTTCGTGTCCATGCGTGTGTGTGTGCGTGTGTGCCTGGGAGAGTGTCGTGTGAAGCAGCGTCCAACGTCCCGTGTCCATCCTCTTCAACATAGAATGTTCGACTTCACCAGCCAACCCATCGACCGTCCAGAGCGCCGGTACTTTCGCCCTCTGCCTGTCTCAACCCCGCAGCCAGGCCGACGGGAAGGACGACAAACGGGGGCCGAGAGCGCCAAGACAGCGTAGCGGGCTGGCAGCCTGATAAAACGTGGAAATGACTCTGATGCCCGCACGATTGCAATCAAAGAGTGCGATGCGCATGGGGGACGACGATGAAGCTTGATGGTGATGAGCACGGCCGCGGCCTCGGCGGCTCGCGGTAACGCCGCCAAATTTCCTTCAGCATTGCCATTGGCTACCGGGCCGACCAGGGGTCCAGGGGGTTGGCTGCGGCGAGGGTACTCCGTAAGGTAGTCGGGGAATATCTCCCGTATCCTGGCCATGGCGCGGCCAGATGTTGGCCATTGCTTTGCGGGCAATACCCATCCGCTTGGACAACTGGACATTGGGCCAAGATGGGGGCCGAGACCCCGACAACGGCGATGGGGGAAAAGGGGAAGGCCGGCAAGGCCAGCAAGACGGGAACCAAGAGTGACGAAACGAATCTGCACCGTTGACAAGAAAAACATATCATACCGTAATTAGGTCAAGAGCCCTGCGAGTGTTGGCTCGAGTATCTTTTGATGCGCAAGGTACGGCTACCTCGACGTGGCGTCGGCTTGGAGTCCCTGGTCGCGGCTGTCAGTGATGGATTTAGCCCAACGCAAACCATCGCTTGTGTCTCACCTTTGTTTTTAGTTATTTTGGCCTTGCTTCTTCGACACGATCCGGTTTCTTTTTCTCCCTGCCCTTCTCGTCCGCTGGCGTCGTCTGGTCGTAGTTTCCTGCAGCTCTCAGATCGCGCGCTCTCAGCCGCTCTCTTCGGGCTCCCTCTGCCGTATTGGTCCTGTTGCCGTCTCTCGTTCGCTGTCCTGACCCAAAACGTGCCGCGTTGACACCATGAAAAGAAATGTCGGGGACTAACTCGTCGATGTGCATAGGCGTGCAGCAGGTGCTTGTGCTTGGTACTCGTGGATGTCGGCGGGAGGCACCGGTCTTGCGTGCAAGTGAACAGTACTCCGTCTGTGGTTGGCGTGGGGTTGTATGTGTCGAGACAAGGAGGGAGGGAGACCTTGGATCAGACGGCGAGGACAGGACCTTGAAGAGCCCAATCGGTGTTTCCAGGAATCTGCCATTTAGAGGCTCGTTGGGGACCACAAGTTATCTTATACCAGAGCCCAGAATAGCGAGCACCGAGTAACAGGCGTGCCAATTATCGTTTGCGTGGCCTATCCGCCTCTCTCCTGGGACCCTGGCGTTGTTGCTGCTCCCTGTCCACCGGGGGTCGTGCAATGTACTCGTACGCAAGGCCCGCCACTGCTGCGAAAGCTTCCTCGTCGCAAGGGAGAGCGAGGAATGCCGCAAGTCATCTCGAAGTAGCGGCTGGCCTGGCGAATGGCCCTGCGCGACGAGATCGGTACCTGGGCCAGTGGGCCCTGGGGATCCTGGTCCCCTGGCTGTCCCACCGTCCGCCGCGCCGGGATCCATGGCAACAGCCTGCGTCCCCCAGCCATGACGCTCGTCTGCTCGGCGACCTGCGCCTCGCAGTGGCCGATGACAGACCGGGTAGGGGACGCCATCGGCGGCGCGGCGATGGGCTCGCACCATCTCTTGCTGCCGTGGAGTTGGCGCAACCGGCGTGTGCAAGTAGATTCGCAGACAGCTCTGTGCTGCACGATCAGGGGGAGAGAGGCGACCGAGACGAGGGCGTGCAAGTGCTCGTGCGTGGGGGGCGTCAAACAATGACGATATTGCCATGCTCACAGCTTCAGCTGCGGATGGCTGCTCCATCATCGACGGGCAGCCGTTGTGCAGCACCACAAACCTGCTGTGCTCCGTTGGCTTGGAATACTCGGCCGGTTGGCTGATTGGGTTTTCTGGCAGATGATCAAACCTCGATGGATTAGCTACCTACGAGTACCTGGCCTTGGCCTTGAGCGAACCGTGCTGCCTCCTCTGCCGGGTCCAGCGGGCGAGTCGGAGCAAACGGCGACAGTGGTCGGTCGACCAGAGCCTGGCGGCCGACAGGGCCAACGCCCAGCCGTCGGGTGACGACTGAGCGAGGATCGACACAGGGGGGTTGCGGCCAGGGCGGTCGTGATCTCTGAGCCGAACGAACAGGGGCAGACCCTGCGTCCTTTCGCATCGCATCGCTGGTTCGTCCAGTCGTCGCGCGCAGCGCAGCTGACCCGACTCGGCACTTGTGTTGCCTGCACGGGAACATGGGGCGGGCTGCTGGGGAACAGGAGCCATCATTGGGTCACCGTCTGGACACGCGAAGAAGCACGACGCAGGGCTCCAGCACGGCAGCGCCGCAGGGCTCAAGGCGTTTTTTCACACTCCTTGTGCTAGCCATGGCCCGAATGTGACGCCTCAACTGGTGTTCACAGACGCTGGACGCAGGGAGGCCCGTGGGCAAGCTGGTGCTGTCCTAATGCAAGGTACAGAGATGAAAGAGCCACAAATCTCGTGTCCGGGACGCAAGGGGCCACGATGGCCCGATAGGGAGAGACAAGTGCGACTTCCAGGTACCTGCTTGGCCACGATGGTGTGCCTGGCTTAACCATCAAACGGCGAGGAAGGAGGTCTGCGCGCGGTTTCCAAAGTTGAACTGACCCTGGTCGAATTGGCCAGCAAGGCAAGGAGGTGAGGTGCAGTTGCCGTTCTACGAGTAGTCGAGATTCGGATCAGTCGCAACTAAAAAAACGTCCCGCGGCGCTTCAAATCACGACACGTCAAACTCTTGACGACTCGAGCAAGAAAAGGCTCCTCAGCCCCCGGCTCTGTTTCCACTGAACTACCTAGAGTGCAGCGTCGCAAGGTTACCCCGAAAGCCACATGCTCCGTCTTCCCGTTCCCTCGGAATTGTCTGGCCCTGTCTCCTCGCCGTTACTCCGCAGCAGCATCTCTGTCGGCTACGACTCGACGTATTCAGAGTGCCACCATGTGCACTCCCTCATGCGAAGTGCTATCTGTAACGATGAAGCAGATACCCGAGTCACGATCGGCAGGCTTCCGCTTACCATACAGCTGGGTCAGCTTCCCATGCCCAGGTCATCATGCCTCCAGAGCATGCCAGCCATGGATGTCGTCGTCAGTCGTATTTGCTTCGTTAGATGCACCTCGTCCTGATGCTGGCAATGTCCTTCCGGTGGCGCAGACACAATCGGGCCATTTTGCAGCCTCTCCAGCCAGCCTCCATGCCGACGACCAAGCGAGCGGCCACCAATTGTTCTCATGCGTGCTGTTCCACAACATGGCCAAGTTGAGACCTCCGCATTTAGCCTCGGCGTACAATTGCCTTCGCACTGCACCAAGTGCTTCATTGAGTTGACGCTCATGCGGAAAGCCACACTGTTGGTTTCGTTTGCGGGACCCGAGATCATGGTGCCTGTGCGCTCTGCCTCTGATGCAGCATCGCAATGGGTGGCAGCGCGGTAGATCTCCAGCCGGTGGAATTCAGCACCATACACCCATCCGAACAACCCGACTAATCGTACTCCGTACCAACGGGCTGGCTCTGGCCTTCAGCCCCTCTGAGGTTGCCCATTCACTGGCGCGAGCCTCGAAATCTACTGGTTGTCACAGGTTGCCACAGAGCGCTCGGCTCGGCTGGGCCTCTGCTGCCATGTCGACAATGGTGCAAGTGCACGCTCCGATCGATGTACGTATTTGCGCTGTCCGGGATGGCATTCGGTAACTCGGTTTGCATACCCCCGCCATGCAAGCTGGTTCGAGACACCAGCATGGACAAGGTCATGTGCCATGGGCGTTCGTAACGTCCAGGAACTGCGTACGAAAAGCAGGTTCGCTCGGTTCAAGCCGAGGAATATTATCCTTGCTGACCGATTCGCCAGCACGAAACCCTCTGCACAACCACAGACCGGGAACATTTGGTGCCGAGCCCAGGGTTGCGGCTGGTCAGCAGGCAGTTGCTCGTCTGTGTCGGTACTTCAGCGCACCTTGATGTCCCGACATGAACCAGTCTACCAGCTTGGAGATCTGCCATTAATGGTATGTACGAGCGGGGTCTCAGATATGGGGAGGCCAGTTCTATCGACTGGCACCTGGGCCACGGCGCCCTGGAGGGCATCCTTCTAGAACCGGCGAGTATGGGGCTGCCATCTGAAACTCGTTGAGACGAAGAGCCCGCAAGCGAACCATTGCCGCTGAGGGCCCAGGGGCCCCGGGCTGGCTGATGAAGATCTAGCCTTGTGGTCGGGGAGGATCATGGGCATTACCCGACGCCCCGTCCACCACCCTGTTCCTTGTTGGGCAGCCACTGTATTTTCAAACAGATTCGCTCGCCAGGATTGACTGGGTTCCGCGACAACGGGCCAAGGCGTACGAGGCATGCACTTTGTACTCCGTCAGTCCGGATGTGCGCTCGCAAGCCACTTGCGCAAGCTTCCCCCAAGTTGGATTAAGATTGAGTGATGCATGTCCTACTGCGCGCGCTGGGCCCAAATAACAACGTGTTCGGTCCCACGTGTGGTTGACACTGTTTCACCGTGAGCGTTTACGGCAGAGTTGAGATGGCCCGTCATCCTGTAACCACGAGTACACTGCCGTTTGCGAGGAAAGCGGAGCAAGGAAATGGAAGACACTGGATGGCTCTTGGCGAGAGCTCATATGGAGCTTGAGAGCCGCGATACGAACACGAGTGAGGCTGGCGTAACGAGCATGTATCCGTAGTCCTTACTTCGTACCTTGTCGGCCGTGCGGTTCGGGTTACGGTGCGGGAGCCGGCCAGCGTGCCGTTCCGCCGTTGCAGCCCGGGAGAGTGGAGACCTGATGGTCAAGTCGAGCTTCCACGTCAAGGGAAAAGCGAAGTTCAGCCCCGTCCGTACGTCAATCCATTTCCCTCTCGGGTTGCATGCAGCGCGCGCAGGTGCTTGCGCTCGGCAGCTCTCAGCTGTGTCGATGAGGCGCGGAGAAAGTGCAGGGTAGGGAGGCGTGTGCGCTCACCGTAGTCGGTACTCCGTCGGTATTACACGTCAACTCTCAGCGAAATTGGCACCGGCCGTCTCCCAATCGCCCATCGGCCGAGGCTGACATCCTACCGGACGGGTGTGGCGACGCGCTTACACGTACGACGTTGGATCTCGACTGGTCGGTGCCACCCACGTCGTTTGTGATGGACCCAGGAACCGGCACCACCGCACAACCCTGGCTTGAGACAAGCACACAAGATACTCTTCTTCAGTGCATGGCCCTGCGTCAGAGTGACTCTGGACAGAGGCACACGCGGTATGCCATGCGTAGGGTGGACGAAGTCTTCTCACGTCTCTGATGGATCAGCGGGCAACGACAGCTGGCCCGTCTCCCCAAGCTCCCCTTCCTCCACGCAACCGCCGCATCTGGGGTACTGCGGCCATGTTCGATCCTGCAGCGAAGCGTGTGAACACGAGCCCGTGACACGACCGACGCCAGCAACAGCTTCAGCGGAGGGGACCCCCTGAGTCTCGTCGAGCACAAGTAGACGAGCGGCGCAGGACTTCGGCGGTTGTGTGACCCGGCAGCAGCCACCGAATGAGGCAGGGACGGCGAGGCCGGCCAAGCATCGCTTGCTTCTTGCTGCTGGCGTCTCCTACTATTTGCTTGGTCCGGTTGCCGATACAGCCTTGCATTTGGTGGTGTGGCCGAGTACGAGGAAGCCTGACAGAGCTCAGTTGCCAAACCGGACGTCGATGGGGCTCCATGAGGCAAGGTGCAGGCGTCCCGGCACCAGTTGAGGCCCAACGATGCCTGGGGTGTCCCGGTCAGGACGGCCATGGTGGGCTCGCCGGACCCGTTCGACGTGGCATGATCGTCGTCAGCACCCACAGGGAGCGAAATCTTAGACAGGCATGGCCGCATGGGGCAGAGTGTCAGATCCCCAAGATCCTAGCTTTGTTTTCCCTTTGCGGACCCCGCAGGGTTGCACACGTCACCCGCAACTGGCTGTCCCCCAACAGGCGTGTGCCCAACCCTCCCCCTTTCGGGACAGCATCTTCCCGTTTCTGTAGAATGGCTTCGTGCGTCGAAGCTGGGGCCCCGGGGGTAGGCTCGGCGCTCGCTCCTGACGGGGCGTGGCCCCAGTTCGGTGATGTCGAGGAATGTCTGACCGGACGTCGACGACTTACAAGGCGAGAATCAGCCCCTGGGCCGCTGGTCTCCTGTCAGGACTCAGGCCTGACGAATACCACGTGGCTGGGCCAGACTGTGCCCACAAGGTTGCGAGGCTCCCGGCACGTGTAGGAACGCATCCAGCTGGGCCTCTACGCGTTTTGCTGTGACAGCAAGTCCATGGCGCGGGCACGAGCGCCGTTGGGGGGCGTGCCTGGGGTTTGTTAGGCAGTCGGGGTGGCCTCGAATTGCTTGCCGGGCTCGTCTGCGCAAGTCCCCAGCTCTCCGGCTGGCCATGGTGGCAGCCTGGCATGCACAACCACAGATCTGGAAAGGGCTTGGAGGACCCTGGCCCGGCTCTGCAGGTCATGGGCGAGGATGGCTGCCGAGGGCATGGGTGACGGGCTGGCTGACGGTGACCGCAAGACCCCGGTCGGGCGAAAGAATGAGAATGGCGAGGGCGGGTACGGAGTAGCTTCGTCTGACTGAACAGCCATGGGCTCTTCCATGTCAAGGCCGTCAACCGCCGCGAACACGGCCCGCCCGTGCCCTGGACCGGTCGCCAGAGCCTTGGGCACCTCAGGACGGCTCTTGTCGCCTCAACCCCGACTCACGCCCTGGAGCGGCCGCCATTACGCGGTGCCCGTACTCCGTAATCCGGGCGTCTGACATCCATCCCGGGAACCGGACAGGCGGAAAGGGCGTGGATGACTCGTGCGAACATTGCGCACTGGCCTCGGCGAGGCGCGCGCGAGAAATTGAGAGCAGCGGTGATCAAATCTTGCAGGCGGCAGGAAAAAGTCCCTGCCCGCCTGAAGATCGGGACCCTTCTTCACCCATATTACTTCTTCCCGGGCCCGCCTGTCCCTGCACCTCGACGCGGCGACCTGTCACAATTTACAAAGCAACATGCAGCCTGCAGCCCGGGCCCCGATCTGCCCCCATTCGCAGTCGCAGAGGGCCCGCGACCCAATTACTTGGCCTTGTCGGCGCCTGACCCATGCCGCCCGTCCGCGTTTGCCCATGCTGCCAGCCGCTGGAGCCGTGCCCTCTCATGCCGTCGTCGGCCTGATTAGGCGAGTGCTGGCCACTTTCGTAACATGGGCGGTATGCAATCGCGACTGCAGGCCTTGCTCGGCTGTTGGCGCGGCTCAACTGCCGCTCGGCAGGCCAGGTTGAGGTCGCCGACCACTGAGTCCCGACGCCCGGCGTGCTTACTGTCGACTTCGATGCACGAGGCGGCAAGGATTATGACTGGACCTGGCCGCCGCTGATTGAAGATTGAGGCCGTCACGGCGTTGCGGCCCTTGCGGGCATATCGCCGACCGTTGAAGGCGAACAAGGCGCAGATTGCAAATGGTGGAATGAAGAAAACATCGGCGCAAAGCTCATCCGATTCTGCATGCGCGCTACAGAAAGCCGAGAGCATGCGTGGTTGCGAATACGAATACGTTGCGCCGTCCCTCCGCCCATCAGCGTAGGCTTCGACTGTAGGACAGACCTACTGTACCTGCAGGAATGACCAGAGGTGTCAATACGATGACTCTAGAAATTGCGATGTATCAGATTCATGTTCGTTGCGTGCGGCTCTGGACAAGTACGAACTCTGTGGCGATATTCTATTCAACGTGCACTGGTGCAATCCATGTACATCTGCAATCACGCAAGGGCCGGTGAGCAGCCAATTCCATATACCCATTCTGTAAAGGCAATTGATACTTAAACATTCAACTATACGCCATTTCTTTCGTTAAACATATGCGAAATCACTGCGGAACGGCTTCGTCTTCGTTGCTAATAATGCTACAAATCCCCGTTTAATAGACCTAAGGGTCGCAGCCCATGATGTCAAACATCTGGATACAGTTAACTCCGTCAGACGAATCCTCTCTGCTTTAAATCACCGTTGCCACTTTTTGCAAAATTCTTTTCAAATCGATGATTAGCTTTGTTGCTTTGAAACTGTCTGTGAATCAGACTTCAATGCTGCGCTCATGCACAGTCTTCCATGCAAACAAGTCCGTCTCCAACTCATCATCTGTGCTTCCACGAAATCAATTCACCAACATGTTCTTTCTTTGCTGCAATGGTATGAATGGGCACATTATTCAATGTATTCGAACAGCTTTAGCGCAACCCAAACACAGGGCCTTCTGCGCTGCTGGAGGCAGAAAAGCCGGTTGCCAGGAAAATCAGCCACAATCAAAGGTGTAGGACTTTGAATGATCAAATTGTATACACCGTATTCCTCTTCAAATGTATTAGGCAACTCCCCTCAACATGCTACAAGATACAGGTGGGCAACTAATCGTCCTATTGACAACAAAATCTACAGCCTCGCAGTCCACAACCATGCCTGAGTGCACTCAGTAAGTGTATTCACCTTCCTAGTGTATTTCTGCATAGCTCCAAGGCTCTAACACGGGCTAGCATAGCAACTGACCGACGTCTAGTGTTTGAAGATGACTACCAGACCATCGGTTCACATGTTGGGGTTGCGCATTCAAGAGGTACTGCCATTTCTTACCACACGATGCCAGTCATCGGTATCGGCACTGTTAAACTGCCAGTCAAGCAGGCATCCCCAAGCCACGAACCAACGGGCGGAATACTGAGGCTAAAGTTTGTGCTTCACGTCCCGGAATGTCCTTTCAACGTAATTGGCGGAGAGGTGCTCGGGAAGAACAGAGTACAGGGGCAAACCTGGACCTGGGGTGAGAAAGCTCTTTGATCCTACGGGCCGCCCAGTGGCATACTTTACGGCCCTTGAGCTGGCTTGTAAAGGTGGCATGGTGCCGGTCCTCAGCCATCCACCCTGGGTCCTGGGTCCTGAGCCCCATCCATCAAAATTCATGGACGACCTGCCCTGGCTGGGCCCGCTGCCAAGACGGCCGGAAGAGGAACAAGCCGAGCAAAAAGGGATCTTGGGATGCCAGCTGTCGGCCGACCGAGTCGACAAAGGCTGGGAGTACACGTAATGAGACGGTATCTGGAACAATCCGGGAGGGCCTAGACGCAGCCGGCGCACCTAGAAAGCATGAACGCTACATGCACCAAGTGAGCCCAAGGACAGCTTGGGGAAGATTGAATGCAGTTAGAGCCGCCCCATTCGTATTACTATCAGAAACAAGCTGTACTATGTATTCCTGAGGGTGAGACCTGCCAAAGTATGCATGATGCACTGACGTCGCTGCACTGTCCTGTAAGATGTTGGACGGCAGTCCAAGCCATACACGAGTGGTTCCCACGCGCCTCTTTTATCGTACACACCCAATCATCAAGTTGTCCCAAAAGCCATGATAAGAATAGAACTCATGGTTCCATCCATCCAGTCTATGGTCACATTCATGCACGAATCTTGCAGCTTCACATGACGCGCACCTTGCCTTTCTGGGGTCGTGACATTGAGGAGAACGATACGAGGTATGTCACGGGCGTATCCTGGTCACGAGAGCCTGGCGTCTTGGACCTTTTGACATGCGCTCGATCTAGACCGTCGGTCCGGCGCAGCACTTAAGCCGACAGGTCCATATCTGGCCTCCCAACACCTCCCTTCCATGAGCACGGGCACACCTGGATGCTCATCACCCGCATGACCGCAACCATGTCTGCCTAGCCCTCACAGTCCGGCAAGTCTCGGCACGTTCCTGACTGCATCGTTCGGTGCCTCAGTTGTAGAACCTTGGTGGTGGGGACGTAGATCACGGGCCAGGGTCCATGGGCGGCTGGTGCTCCTGTCAAAGTCGCAGATCGATCCGTGTCTACGCTCGTGGGCCACTTATCGATGGGACAGTGTTTCTCGGCAGCCGAACCGGGGTTCGATGCTCAGTTTTCCAAGGTTGCGCCCCGAGTGTGCCGGAGGAACTACTGCAGACCAGCCAGCGCCTCGTCCGGTGAGGCGTCGTCGAGCGACAAGAAATGGCGACATGTCGACGTCGATCTCCAGATTGAACCGCGCCCTCTGCGGAACCGGGGCGAAGGGCCGATTCACGGCACCAGATTGGTGCGTTTCGAGGGTGTTGACATCTCGGCCGTCCAACCATCCACACCGGTGGCTGGCATCCTGGTACAGCGTGTTGGATCGCGCTCAGGATTTGCCTCACGGTACGGAGTACCATAGCCGCCTGGCCGGTGAGACAACACGAAGGATTCAGGAAGCCTCTCAGCCAGGATTCCCTGTCACGTTGGCCCTGGAATGTAATGTCTCAGACATCCAGCCATATCGAGAAGGAGTGCGCTGCCCTGGCTTTTCAACTTCCCCAGACGGATGGCGTCCCCGGCGGCCCGGCGCGCCGTCACACATGTCGTAGCAGCCTGGAAGGGTGAGACTGACCAACGGAATGGCGTGATTAGTTTTACACTGCCTCACAGCGAGCCTGGAATACGGTCCCTTTTGCACGGCATCCTCCGTCGGTAGTCCGTAGAAGCGGTCAAGTTGTGTGTCTCACATCACTTAGGCTGCAGCATTACTGATGATGTTGAGAATTTCACGGCACGGAGAGTCGTCCCAGACATGCAGAGGCCATGCTTGTGGTGACGGCTAGAGCAGTTGAAGGTTACTCGATATTGGACATGTGCTTAAGGCCTCGGAGAAGAAAGCCGATCACTACAAAAAATCCGCAAGAAATTTGGTGTAGAGTCAACGCGGTAGATAACTATGTCGTAGATACATTTTTCACGAAGAATCTTGAATTACGCTGAATGTGCACTTTAAGGTCAATAACGAAAATACTTTAAACAGGTACAATTGCATAAAGTCCAGCCATAAATTGGACTGATTTCATGCATACATGTGATCTAGAAGTGGAAGAAGATTTGAGTCCTGGCGACCCAGCCGTTCTGGTGTGCAAAGGCCTCAACCTTGTACTCCCCCATGTAATGTAGCCCGTTTTATTGACGTCCCTCGCTATTCCTTCCTCTCCTCGCTTTCCTTGTTACTACTCCGACCTACGTCGAGATTCCGCAAGGTTAAACATAGTGTAAGACTACTCTTTATAAATAGGAGAGCTACTTCCACCTTTAGGAATATCTAAAACTAAGCAGTATGTTAGGTAGCTCTTAGAGCTTGATTTCTAGTTGGTTACCTCATTGTGCACTATCGTCCTTGCACGGTATAAAATTGGAGTCTTCGCATCGATCAACACGAAGTGAGCAGTATTCTGCCTGTCTGTCTATTAGCTTTTGAATTCTCCTGTACGTCTTCGCGACAACTATTCTAGAAACTTGGCGAAGTTCGTGTTGTTATTCGAGGTTGGAACATTACATGTACGAACACCTTCCATTGCGTAGTATGGTGATCTGCTGTGATGAGCCTGTCGTCTGTATCCACGTTGGTCGCCTTACCTACCGAAGGCAGGCATCAATACGGAGTACGAAGTAATCAAGGAAGCCCGTAATAGCCGGCGAGTAAGTCACGACTCACGACTTCAATGAAGCCTGCCATATCCCCATAAAGTAGCCGCTGGCTGATAGAACATCAAGACAGCCGTTCTCCATAATCACTCGAGATTGCTCCTATTGCCAGCCATGTCCCATTCAAAGCCTTCGGCAGACCCTGAGGGGTTTGGCATCTCGGCGCCCGCGACGCCTTCGCGTGAGGCAGGTCGTCTGTTTCATCGCCGGAGTCTGACCAGGATGCCGAATCGCAATAGGTCGCTCAAGTGATATCAAATCTCCGCAAGCAGCAACCCTCGAGCGCAGGATATCAGGTGGCTCGGCCACCACCTCGATCGCTGGCAGGAAGCCGACCTGGTTACGTGCGGTGAGAACGTGCTCGCCGACGTCCCCAGAGTTAACAACGAGATGCTGAGCTATGTCGAAGCACCATTGAGTGAACTGTGGCAGAAGAAGCCACTGCCTGAAGGCATCAGACGTCAACTGAATGACATGCTACTGGCGACCGCCTAATTATGCCGTGGCAATGCCGTCGCTGACGGTTTGGCATGGCACGGCGAAGGACGCGGCCTTGTTGAACTCTACGGGACAGACGAGGTGCAGATCTACTTCCTCGTGAGGGCGTTATACTGGCGCTGCATTATGTGCCAGCTCAAAGTTTTGAATGCGTCACAATGGGTTGTGAACAGTGGGCGTGACACGGCAGGCAACCCCAATTTGCATTGATTCGGAATCCTGTTCCCGAGTTGGCGATGCCGGATGGTGGGTGGGGCTAGGTGGCGAGGAGAGAGCTCGCAGTGAGTTTGCCATTGTCATCCAGTCGTAGTCCTGTATAAATTCAAAGAGGCATTCGAGAGCCCAGGTGTCTCTTATAAAGCAAAGGTTTTCCTTGATATCTTTATTGCATCGCATCAGCGTTTACAAAGCATTTCAAATACATCAACATGGCACCATCATGGAGGATCGCCAAGGGCTGCGATGCAAGTCCACGCAAGAACACTCGGAGAAAGCAGTCTCCTTGCTGATCCAACGCGCAGGTGCTGTGCCTGGGCGAGCGCGTGGTCCGTCGGGAGCTGGCGAGGCGGCTGCAAAGGAGTGGCTCGGGTACGAGTTTGACACGGGGAGCACGAGTGCCAAGAACTTGATGAGATTTCGCAGCTGGAGGCGCGAGAGGAGGTAGAGATGGAATTCGCTCTTATATGCCAAGTACCCGACGCAGCAACTAATGCGCACCCTCGTGAAACTTAGTGAACCACCCACACGAATGATATTCTCTCGGTGTACTGTGACGAGGCGAGACTGGCAACCAGAGAAGAACCTCAGCTCCCAGCTAGCTCCCGGAGAGCTCCAGAACTGCTGCGTCGCCTGCGGGGTATTGAAGTTGAAAACTGGTACGACGGGGAGGTGCTTTTGCAGCAGGAGTTGGAGCTGGCGATGGACCTGGCTTATTCGTCTTCGTTCCGGTAGGGTGCGGCGGCTAGTTGGCCAGAAGCACTTGGCATGGGTTAGCACATGCAATCTCAGTACCAGTAGCGGGTATGGCAACGCACCCGTCTTCTCTCTCGGCTTGTATTGCTGGCACTTGCGCAGACCGTCTCTCAAGTGCTGCACCTGGGCCTGGAGAATCCGTCTCTCAGCAAGCACATCTTCCGATTCCTTGGCCAGCTCGGCGAGCTCCTCGTCCGTCATGCGGTTAACCTCTTGCGGTGGGAAGATGCTTGGGAGGTCGCGGATGAGACAGCTCTCGAGGGCGAGGTTGATGACGTTTTCGGTAAAGGTTCGTCGAGACATCTGGCGGGGACGATCAAATCAGTACTCGAGGGACATGTGGCTCTTGAACGGCTTGCTCACCTCGTAATACGCCTTGGCTCGGTCGATGATCTCGGATGTGCCAAAGACACTGCTCTTGGGGAGCTTGACGGGAGCCGGGACACCGTATACGGTGAGCCGGGTATTATTCATGTGCTTCCTCTGCTCTTTGTACGAGCTGACGGGCAGCTCCGGGTGGTGGTTCTTGGAAACCTCATTGACTTGCTGGACAGTCGGCGCGCGAATCGTCTTCCGCGACGACCGTATCCGAAACTCTCTCGCGAGTGGGAGACCATAGCCCGTGGTATACGGGCGAAGGAGCTCTTTCAACTTGGCATCCAGAATGTCCTTCTTTTTGGTAAAGAACGGATCCACGTAAGAGCGGATAATGGAGTTGAGGGTGCTCTTGTCGTCGCCCACGACGTGGACCAGCAGTTCCTCCGTGAATTGCTTGGCGAATCTGGTGGCCAGGGTCAAGTGAAACTTGGCAATCTCGCCCCATGGTCTCGATTGCACCTTGAAAAACTCGATGATGAGGTCCGGGTTTGCCGATCCGGGCAGCTCTCTGCCTTGGTTTGCAGAGGCGAGGCGCTCCAGCTCCGCCCTGAGCGCAGACTCTGACACCGCTGTGGGATCCGGAAACTTGTACAGGTCCACGAAGACTTGCAGATATGTGGGCGTCTCTTCCTCGTCATCCTCATCACCCTCGTCGTCTTCGTCCAACTCCCGTTCGATTATTTGCTGTTGGCCCTTGCGGGCTATGGTCAGGTCGAAGGCGTAGTTGAGATTCTGCAGCTGTGCCCGAAGCTTGCGCTCCCGATCGTACAGGGTCCCAAAGAACTCGTCGGTATACCTCCCGCTAATTGCGTCGCGGGATAGCTGCTGGAAGTCCTGCGCAATGTCGCTCAAGTAGTTTCGAATGTCCTGCGGGCTCGAGCGCGGGTCGCCCAGACGATCCAGCCTGGACTGCCGGCTGTCCAAGCTGCGCTCAATCTCGAGGGCTAGCTCGGGCAGGACACGCTTGATGTGATCCAAGAGAACGTTGCTCAGCTTTATGCGCAGGCTTTCCACGCCTCGATTGGATGGCAAGATGTTGGACCAGACACCTGTTTGGAAAAAGACCCTTTCCTGGGCATCTCGGTCGTCCCGGTCGACTTCGCCCTCACTCTCAGAGGGATTGCGGAGGACGTGCCAGCCCAGGGGGAACTTGTGCTCAGCCTCCTGCCCGTTGGCTAGCTGAATGTGCGTGCGCTCATTCGAAGACCTCGGTTCAGCTAGATCTGGCTTCGTGATGACTCCAAGAGTACGCTCCCGAGAAGGATCGTATTTCTTGACTTCTTCAAGCACCTTGTGCTTAGCGAGCTCCTCGTTTGCTGACACCACGACCAGGATGATGCTGTTCTTCTGCTCCATGTACTTCCTGATCAGCTGCTTTACGATGGGCTTTCCGTCGGCGGACTGCTCCGCCGTCCCTGAGTGAAAGAAGCCGGGGAGGTCCACGAGCGTGAGGGGATAGACGTCGGGGCCGCCGACTTCAACTCGCAGGATGTCCTCGGAAAAGGTGCTCGCGCCGGCCCTAAGCATGCCCATGCGCTCCTTTGCCTCGTCGATGATGGCGGGGAGGGCATTCCTGTCGAAGCTGGTCTTCTGAAACGGCCGCTTTGCGTCGTCGGAGGGGGAGGTGCCTTGAGCAAACTGAATCTTGACATTCACGCTAGCTTCAAGCGACTTGCGGAGCACCAGCTCGGTAGGGAAGCGGGTGCAGATGCCGCCTTTGGCTGGGAATCGGACTCGCGAGATGGCCTCGAGCACGGAGCTCTTGCCAGACGACTGGGAGCCAACCACGATGATTTGCGGGAGGGGCACTATGTGGCCGACTTGGAGGTCTCTGAGGCCGTCGATGGTGTCCAGCAGAGCCTTTGCGTCGGCATTGTTGAGCTGGTCCAGGGCCGTGGAGCCAAGCGAGCGGTTCATGGTGTCCAGCAGAGCCTTTGCGGCGGCGTTGTTGAGCTGGTCCAGGGCCGAGGACCCAAGCGAGCCGTTCAGGGTGCCAAGCTGTGAGCCCATCGCTCAGTAGCGGTCCACAAAGCCTCAAGCCGCGCAATGCGATGCTCTCGGTAGCCGTGGAAGACAAGACAGAGGTGGCAATGGTAGACAGCCGCGGGACCAGCCGGCCACAGGCGGTAAAAGCAAGCCTGGGGAGCTTCACACTGCTGCTGCTGGAAAGAAGCCCGGACCAAGGCTGACGGTCTGTTCTCATGAGATTCACCGAGGAAGAAGCAAAGCAATGTCGCTGCTGGTTGGAGTAGCTGGACGATAGCGGGGTCAGGACTCATGGGGGTGGCTTGGGTGAGCTACCTTATGAGAACGAGGACACAGCCCAGCAGCAGCGGACCCTGGCAGGTCAGGGGTGTCGGCCCGGGTGGGTATGCGGGCCGAAGTTCAAGGATCATGACCCAATGGCCTCGGCGATTTGAAAGCTGAAGTCGAGCTGAGCAAGCCCACCAGTGGATGGCGTAGACCATGGTTACGAGTACAAGACGTTCATGGCGCTCTTCGTTATGGGGAACCGGTATTAGAAGGATTATGAGCTTGCTGGTAAGGTGCTCAAGGAGCTATGCGAGAGGGTGGGCAAAAAGGACTACCGCAAGGCATAGAGAGCCTCCGACGAGCTAGACGACTCGGTTTCTTCCCCCCATCGTCATCAAAGCCCGTATCAACCTCTTCAGCTCTGCCAGAACCATCGACTGTTTGTCCGGGAGGGCATATATCTGGCCCGTATCGTCCTCCAGGAATAGAGCGATGCTACCGCCTCCTGTCACATGGTTGTACATCAGTCAAGACGCTGACGTGGTTGTAGCCCCAGCTCGTGTACACCATGGCCATGGCAATATCTCAGCTGGCCTTTGAGCACCACTGCGTCGGACTCGGCATCGCAGAGATAGCGCCTAGTATCCCGTGGCGCTTCAGCGGACATGCTCGAACTGGGAGCAGACCTCATGCGACATCGAGGTCAATCATGGCGGACAGGCCCATGCATCGCCGAGTTCTTCCTCGACCGCATCGTCAGTCCATGTTCCTGCCATGGCCCGGACAGCCTCTCAAGTCCATAGAACGCCCATTTCGCCAGATGGAGGCATGGGCCCAAGAAGCCAATCTACTTTCGAAGCTGTTTCCGGCTGGTGAGGACATCGAGTCTGCCAGACTCCACATCACGGCACTTGCGAAGCCCCAAGGGCAGTCGCGGGCTGTCTCCGGCCCGCGACGGTGGGACCAGCCGCCAAAAAGTACGTCGGCCGCGTCGCTCAACAAATCACCATCTTGATGGCCCACGCACGACGACACCTCAACCCGCCCCCACACACTCGCTCACCCTCGGCGCGCTCTGATTTCTGCCTATCGCCGGTATCTGTATTTGCATCCGTGCTTCCTCTAGTTACATCGCTCGTCTTCGCCCTCCTCCATGCCCCCCGCCCGCATCGGCTCTCGCTCTCTGCGCGTCGTCGCTCGCCAACAGCAACCCAGACTCTCGACGAGCTCTCGTCCTCGCTTCGCCAGCAGCTGCTGCCCTCCTCGTGCCCCGAATAGCTTCTTCTCATCCTCGCCGACCTTCAGCAAGTTCAAGATGGCGTCCTCCGACGGCAGACCGCCCTCGCCCGACGACGTCTCCGAATACCTCCGCGAGACGCACGACCGGCTCTTCGACAACAACCGCGCGTGGGCCGCCGAGATGCACCAAAAGGACCCGGGCTTCTTCGAGCGCCTCACGGCCGGCCAGGCGCCCGATTACCTCTGGATCGGGTGCAGCGACTCGCGCATCCCCGCCGAGGCCATCACGGGGCTGGAGCCAGGCGAGGCTTTTATCCACCGCAACATCGCCAACCTCGTCTGCAACACGGACCTGAATGTCATGAGCGTCATCAACTACGCGGTGCGCCACCTCGGCGTCAAGCACATCATCGTCTGCGGGCACTACGGCTGCGGCGGCGTCAAGGCCGCACTGACGCCCAAGGACCTGGGCCTGCTGAACCCGTGGCTGCGAAACATCCGCGACGTCTACCGCCTGCACGAGCGCGAGCTCGACGACATGGCCGACGAGGAGGCGCGCTACAACCGCCTCGTCGAGCTCAACGTCGAGGAGCAGTGCCGCAACATCGTCAAGACGGCGGCCGTGCAGCAGTCGTACGCCAAGAACCAGTACCCCATCGTCCACGGCTGGGTCTTTGGCTTCCACGACGGCCTGCTCAAGGACCTCAAGATTGACTTCAAGGCCATGCTCAAGAATGTGCAGAAGCTGTACAACCTCGCCCAGTGAGCAGTGCGGGTCTATTTCGGTTTGCAGAGAGTCTTGGGTCGAGTTGGGAGCCTCTTGGAGTGTTTGGCATATAGATTATCAATGGGCGCGTAGGGTGATGTGGGGTTGGTATCTGAGGCGATGAATAGTTGACCAGTGATGATGCCGATGATGGGAACAATGTGATTGATCGTAGTCGTAAATGAGACTGCTTTCCCACAACTACCAAAACCGAAACAGTTTATATCTCGGAACGAGTTGTAACGCGACACAGCGTCACCCAGCTCGGGTTAGACCTCCGACGCCATCCGCGCCAGACCGGAGGATGTCGACGGCGGTTAAGCCGCCACGAAGCTCTGGTGGCACTCAACTCAATGGTTCAAATGAAGCGCGCATAGTATACACCCGACGTGGCATGTCTATCTACAGCCTTTATCCAGATCCAGCTCCTCATCCAATTTCCGTCTCTTGAGTAGATCAAACCAGGTGCGTCTCGACCAAGCATCCACGCACTTACACCTCCGATATGGCATTGGCGTTCGCCCGCGACGGCGTCTGCTTCGACGTCGAGTCGCCCGTGTCCTTGCGGGAGAAACTCGCCCACGTCTTGAAGCTCGACGTGGACAGCGTCTTGCGGAACTTGACGCCCTGGTCGTCGGGCCCGCCCTGGCCCCAGACTCCGCGCTCGATGGGGCGGTCCTCGAGCAGGTGAAAGGTTCGCTTGCACAGCTTCCACATCTCGATGCCCGCGACGAAGACGACGGTGAAGCCCACCGCCAGCGCCCACTCCCACGAGATGCCCGTGTGCTTGAAGAACTTTGTGTTGAGGAAGGGGATGTAGACGACGGGGAACACGGACAGCGCGCCCAGGATGACGGACCAGAAGAGGAAGCGGTTGGCGTACAGGTCCTTGAAGAGCGGGAAGCGGCTGTCGTTGTCCGGGTTGAGGCGGAACATGGACCGCCGCAGGCTCTTGAACTCCCAGGCCGAGATGAGGATCAGCCAGGTCAGCTCGGCAAAGGTGGCGGCGCGGGCGCGGAACACGGGGATGCAGGCGTCCGAGTAGTCGGTGTTGCAGTCGGCGCCCAAGTCGCCGTTGTTGGCGCCGTAGATGATGATGACAAAGGTGCACATGGTGCAGGCGCCCATGATGATGCCGTACACAATCATGTCGACGATGATCTGGTTCGTGAACACGCCGCGCTTCTTGTCCTGCGGCGGCTTGCGCATCACGTCCTGCGCCGCGTGCTCGCGGCCCAGGCCAAAGGCAGGGAACGACGACGTGACCATGTTGATCCAGATGATCTGCAGCGGCGAGACGGGGAACACGGAGAAGCCCGAGTCGTCGACGAAGCCGAGGCCCGCCACCAGGAGGATGACCTCGCCCACGTTGGAGGTGAGCAGGTGCAGCACGAACTTTTGGATGTTGTCGAACATGCGGCGGCCTTCGCGGATGGCGGCGACGATGGAGTTGAACTTGTCATCGGTGAGCACAATCTTGGCCGCCGACTTGGCCACGTCGGAGCCGGAGCCCATGGCGATGCCGACGTCGGCGCGCGACAGCGACGGCGCGTCGTTGACGCCGTCGCCCGTCATGGCCATGAACGCGCCGCGGCGACGGAGCGCCTCGATCATGCGCGTCTTGGTGTCCGGGGCGCACCGCGCAACGACGAGGGGCAGCTCCTCGAGGGCGTCAATCTCGTCGTCGGTCATCTTGTCAAAGTCGGTGGCCTTTTGCACAATCGACGCGGCCACGTGCTCGGGGAGCACGCCGAGGTTCTTGGGGATGATGCCGACCTCCTTCGCAATGGCCTTGGCCGTCTCGGGGTGGTCGCCGGTGAGCATGTGCACCTTGATGCCGGCCTGCGAGCACTCTCCGATGGAGGGCTTGGTCTCGCGGCGCGGGGGGTCGTAGATGCCGACCAGGCCGAGGAGGACGAGATTGCTCTCGACCTCGGAGCGGAGCTGCTCGTCCTCGGCCGCCGAGGCCGACTGCTTGGCCGTGAAGCGGCCCTCCCAGGGACGGTAGGCAATGGCGAGGACGCGCTGGCCCTGCGAGGCAAGGCTGTTCATCTGGCCGAGCACGCCCTCCTTGAGCTCCTCCGTCGCGGGCTGCTGGTCGGCGCCGGTGCCGATGTGCGAGCAGAGGTCGAGGATGCGCTCCACGGCGCCCTTGGTGAAGACCATGCTCTGCCGGGCCTCGACGATGGAGCCGCTCTCGCCCTCGGGGGCGTCGTAGATGACGGACATGCGCTTGATGGAGCTGTCGAAGGGGAACTCGCCGAGCTGCTTCCAGCCCCTGCCCTCGAGGGACTTCTTGCCCTTCTTGAAGCGGTGCGCAAAGACCTGCAGGGCAATCTCGGTCGGCTCGCCGGTGGTCTGCCACTTTTCCTCGTCGTCGTCGTAGCGCACAGTGGCCAGGTTGCAGAGAGCGGCCGACAGGAGAAACGCCCGGAGGCTATCCGTCATCTCCGTCTCCATCTCTGGCTCGGGCTCCTTGCGCTTCGGCCTGAGCTTGTCGTCGGGCACGTCAAACGTGATGCCCGCGGCACTGCGCTCCGTGTCAAAGTCGCGCTGCGGCTCCTGCCGTTCGGCAACGGGCTCGTCCTTGTTCCGCGAGTACGTCACGCGGCCCTTTGTGGGATCGCTCGGGCTCTGCGAATCGCGGACCGTGTAGAGGTGCGACGAGGGGATCCAGGCCTGGCGGACAATCATGGCGCCCTCGGTCAGGGTGCCCGTCTTGTCGGAGCAGATGTTGGTGACGCCGCCGAGCGCCTCGAGGGCGGACAGGTCGCGCACGACGACGTTGGCCTTGCGCATGACGGTGACGGCGACGACCATGGTGATTGTGAGAACGCTGCTTCCGAGTCAGCATCGATTGTGTGCATTGCGGTGTTGTGCTAGGGGGGCGACTCACGCAACGAGGGACTCGGGAATGATGGCGATGCCGAGCGACGTGGCGTAGATGATGACTTCGTTTCGCAGGTCAAAGTGGTTGACGCCAAAGACCACCATGGCGAGGATGATGGCGCAGCCAAAGAGAACGTAAGCCAGCGCAGACAGCTTCCGCTGCAGCGGCGTGCCCTCGGTCAGGCCCAGGAACTTGCCGACCAGGTCGTAGATGCGCCTGGCGAGGCCAACGACGGGCTGTCGCTTGCCATACTTGCGCCAGTTCATCGACCGGCCAGCCTTGCGCTGCTTCTTGGCCGTCGAGGCAGCAATCTTGCCGACCTCGGTGACCATGCCGGTGGCCGTTACAATGCCCCGACCTCTGCCCTTCCGGACGATGGTCGTGGCATACGCCATGTTGACGCGGTCGCCGATGCCAATCTCTTCCTCGGACGTGGCTGGCTTCTCGGTGCCCGGGACCACGATGGTGTTGTCCGTCATTTTGTCAACCGGGATGGACTCGCCCGTGAGCTGGCCCTCCTCGCAGGCGAGGTTCATGGCTTCGAAGACGCGGAGGTCTGCCGGGACGGTGTCACCCATCTTGAGCAGGACGATGTCCCCAGGAACGACTTCGGGGCTGCAAACAGTTGGCTACAGTCTTCTCGCTAGGGTCGAGGTCACTGGGTCGAATACTGACTTGGAAATAACCTGCGTCTTGCCGTCGCGCAACACCATGGCGCTGGGTGAGGACAGCAACCGGAGCGCGTCCATGCGCTTCTCGGCGCGGTACTCTTGCCAGAAGCCAATGGTGACATTGAGCGCGATGACAAAGGCAAGCACGCCGCCTTCAATGTAGTCTTTGATGCCGAAGCTGAGCGCCATGGCGAAGGCCAGGACCTGCACGATTGGTGTTAGTCCATTGGTCGGCAGATCTGTGCGACAGGGGTTGGACTACGATGATCATGGCGTTGAGGATCTGCTTGGTCAAAATCTTGTACCAGGGGATTCCGCCGCCCACGTCCAGCTCATTCTTGGGGTACTTTTGCTGCAGCTCGGCCACCTGCGCCGAGGTGAGGCCCTTGTCCATGTCGGTAGAGAGCGCCTGCGCCGTCTCCTCGACGGAGAGCAGGAACGGGTGGTTGGGGAACTCAGCCATTGTCACAGGACGGCTGGAGGCAGCGCTGCTCGGATGAGGGGCAAAGGTTGCTGAAGGTCTGGAGTGGATTCATAGACGACTTCGGGGGCGTGTGACGGCCACGACGAGGCTCTGCCGGGTTCGGGTCGACGACTCGATATCGTGCCCTCTGGTGTTGATGCTGGGGACGACAAGAGATGGAGTCCAGTCAGCCCGTGCAGTGCAGGTCGGATGGTTAGACGATTGATGGATTGGACCTCTTGGGGTACTGTGCAGTAGTATATGATCCCTTGTGGCTAGGGTGCAGGTCGTTGGGATTAAGGTTCGAATCCAGACTGCCGGATGGAGGGACATGCTCCGTACAAGTACTCCGTCGCCGCGACCGCATCTCCGATCCCAATCCTCGCCAACACGCCCGGGTCCACCGCAAGCAAGGAACAGGCACAAAGGACCTGGACGCCGTCATTGTCCGATGTCTCGACGTGGGGCCCAGAGTTCTTGGGAGTTCTTGGCGCCTCCGTCCGGAGCGCGGCCGGCGAGTCAGGTGGTCGCCCTCCGGCCGTCTTCCGCAGGTCGCTCGCAGAACAACCTCAGTGGGCAGGAGGCGATGCTGGTGTTTGGTGGGCTTGGCAGTCCGTTGCGCAATCGCTGGAGGTGCGTTCAAGGACGACGCCGCAAGGGTGGTTTGGCTGACCTGCAGCCTGCCAGCCACATGCACGGCGCTAAGAATCATAGACTTCAGCGCACGGCACCTCCAAGACATCCGGCGGCCAGCTAGCGGCAGCACCTGTCCGTCTCCCAGGCCGCCATTGAAGACGGCAGCACCGGCTAGTCCGCGCATCAACCCGCTCTCCGCGCACAACTCACGCCTCACCAACACCGAAGCCATCGCCGCCGCGGATGAACCCATTGCTACGCCAAGAGGAACGCGCTCTTGGCGACGCGCGGCCCTGAATTGCAACCAGAGAAGCACCCGCCAAGACGCCGCCGTTCGTTTGACCGCCAAACGTGCCACGGCATGGCGCGCACGTTCTCGCACTTGCTGAGCGCGACCAGCCCCTCGGTTAAGGTTATGCTAAGCTTATCGGTCCGCGCCCAATGGCGTGCTCGCAAGTTATCGCATCTGCCCCGCCTCGCGGGAGTCGACAGATCGCAGCGCCGCCCGCAAGCGACGCTGCTGCTCGTCCATTGTGCATTGTTGGCCAGATGCGCCGAGCGTCCTGTACAGAGGGGCCTATACTTGTCATCTTCGCCTTTTCATTGAAAACAACAGGGAGCCGGGTCTTGGCGTTGAGGCGTCTCGCGCCTTCCATTCGCCGTGCAGGGGCCAACCTCCTCCCGGCGTCTTGGCGCCGCTCAGCACCGAGTCACGTGGCCGTGTACGCGCCACATCGGCGGCACTGCTGCGCCTCGTCAGTGGCTCCGGGAGTGCCGACACCGCCGTCGGACGCGGACGAGGCTTACCTCCTCCGGAGCCCTACGGGCCCGGTATTCGCCACAATCTGAGCAGATGGGGGCGTGATTTATGCCGATGCTATGCTGGACCAGCCGAGTTTACGTGGGGGGGTTGTTGTGGCTCATTTGGGACGCAGCCGCACACAATAGGCAGAGGTCTACGTGTGAGTTGTCACATGTGAACTTGTGCTCACGCATGCAACTTGTACGGGCGGCATTGCTTGAGCCGCGAGGTTCGCTCCAATCATCGAGTGTTGACAGCGGCCGCCCTCTGTGACGAATTTATCATGGTCACGGTATGCATAGACCTGTTCAAGTACTTGTGGACCCCGTAGTCAACCATCATCAGCCTCTGCCGTTGGCAACCCTATACGGCAGTTGTGAGCTTAAATGACGTTTCCGTATTGACAGTATGTACGTAAATATTACAATATATCCATCACTCATATGACCGTGCCCATGGTATGACAACAAATGTGCCCGCCAACCCGAAACTCCGTCTAGTACCCGTTCCAGCATTGCATCTTTTGGCTCACACCAATGCCGTCCGCCTAAAACAGATTGATAACGAGTCCCGCAGCAACACCAGCTCCCACCGGCAGCACACTCGGCACCCTCATCGCGCCCCCTGCGCTCTGTGGCTTCACGCCAGTGGCGCTGAATCCCAGGTACCAGGACCCAATGTCGGTCAGCTTGCCGCCATTGCTGAGGAACGCGGCGTTGGGTCCGACGTTGGCCTTGTTTGCCCGAAAGGCGCCAAAGTAGGAGTAGCGGCCGATGTAGTCGAGCTTCTCAAAGTAGTCAATCGACTGGTTGTAGAACTGCTGGGTCGGGGTCAGGTCCTGGTGCGCATAGGCATACTCGGTGACCCAGATCTCTGCGTCCGGCCATCTGCGGAGTTCAAGTTGGCATTGGGGTTTCAAGGCAGTTTGACGCTGGGTACGGTGACTTACGTAGCCCTTCGCTCGCCAATGTGAGAGGCAAGACCCGCAAAGTTGTCGTACCAGTGAACCGGGAGAAAGTCCCAGGTGCAGTTCCTCTTCTCGCTGCCCGTGCTCACCAGCTGGGAGCAGTTTCCCAGGAATTGCTTCAACCAAGGCAGGCCGCCCCAGCCACCGGTGCACGCTGGCAGCCCCAGTTTGATGCCCATTTTGCCGAGCGGCTCAAAGTTGGCTACCCATGCCTGGGCCGCGTCCTTGGGCTTGATATTGCTACCGCCTTGATCGGCGGGGCCGTCGGGCTCGTTGAAGCCCAGGACATGCTTAATATTTGTGCCGTCGTCGACGAGTTTCTTGACTTGATCGTAGAACGTGGTGTCCTTGGGGTTGGAGCCGACGCCCCACATCATAGGAATGTACTCGAACCTATCCTGAGAGAATGAAGCGTATGCTGGAGACGGGAGGCTCTGGTAGTTGTAGTACCACTTCAGGCCGCTCCCCGACTTGACCCAGACCTGGTTGTCCTGGGGGTGATCGTCGTTTGGCGTAAAGCAAAGGCCTCGCTTGGAGGAGGCGGCCGAGCCGAACTCTGCAACGGCCAGCAGCCCGGTGAGAAATCTCACATTAACCATGTCGGTTCGGGGTATGGAGTCCGGGGCGAAGCGCCAGAGGAAGCGGGCGACAGATAAATCGACGGCGCGCGACGGATTCTGGAGACAACTGCGCTCGAAGAGGACGTCTAAGCGAATGTACGAAAGAACGGGAAACACAGGTGTCGGCCTTTCCAAATGCGCTCACAGTCGCATTGAAGGCGCAGCAGGCGGTCGCTCTCTTGTCTGAGCGGCCTGCGGAGGTCGTAGCTTCGCTGGGGGATCAATCGCCTGACTCTGTGTTCATCGCGCAACAAACGGGAAACCAACGGGAACAAACGGCGAAAGGCAACACAGGACAAGCGAATGGAAAGAGGGAGAGCGCAAAACAACGACGACGGCGACGCGGCAGGAGATTTGGCAACGGCTGGAGCTGAATGGGCGTGCGTCGAGCCGCCACCATGCTGCCAGGGACGGTGGTGGGACGCTAGGGACCAGAGGAAACGAGGCCGAGAAAAGATGCCAAGGGTAGGGAGAAATACGAGGCTCAGCCCAATTTATCGAGGCCGCTGCTCAATTAGAAGCCACCCCCAGTCCCCGAGGCTCAAATTGTCAGCACGGTTGCATCTGTTAGGGCGCTCTTGGTCCGTTGCCAGCGGCCGCTATCGTGGAGGCGCTGTAATCAGCGGGTCCGTCGGTTCGTGCCACGCAGGGCGCAGGGGCCGGCCACGACAGCCCGTCACCTCAGGCTTGCCGAGTTGAGATACCTACAGGGAGCAGGCGGTGGTGATCAGGCTGTTGAACGCGGTGGAGTCTTCGTGGCGTTACTGTCAAGGGAAGCCAATATTCTGGTGGAACAGCGCACACGGCCTGCAGCCTGGGGTCCAAATAGCGGCCCGTCGCCACTGAAACCCTATGCTGACATGCTTCGACAGTGAATCCAAATCTAGTCCATCTCTGGCGAAATGGGCATGCTGTTGGACATTGGAGAACGATGTCGCCGTTCTGTTGGCCGCGTCTGGCCCATCAGCAGCCAGCCAGCAAGGGTGTGTAGCTCACCCGAGCCCCCCTGTATACTCCCGAGTCGGAGCATCATTCTTCCGAGCGACCATCGTCAACGGCTTCAAGGCACCAAACACAACACTCTGATGTATCCAGGGCCGTTATCAATCGCTTACACGCTTCTCCGACGCCTTTTACCCCTCCCAGATCGTTGCAATTGCATCGTATATGTACGTGGTCGCCGAAAGCTCAGTAAAGCTCGGACGGATTTAGTAAGCAGCCACGTCGCCGTTTGCCTCGGCTCAGCCCCACACCGGAGAACCCTCGGCCCCATTGCCGTGGCCCGTTCCTCGACAATATAATAAACGTTGACCGATGCCCGCAGCCCTCCGCAAACTTGTGCGACGTCCTCCTTTTCCAAGGCCCGAACCGCTCTGCCTCAATTCCGGCATCCGCACCGCAGAACCCCTGACCAATTCGTCACCATGGCCGTCGAGCGAATCGGGTCTATCATCAAGCACCTGGCCCCCGGGTCGGCGCTGAACCGGGTGTACGTCACAGCTCCAGCCAGCTGACCGCGACTGTCGTATCGTTACTGACGTCGGTGCAGCCAGTCCAAGAATGCCGACGACGTCGTCATCACGCTTGCCATCCGCACGCCTCTGACCAAGGCCAAGAAGGGAGGCTTCAAGGACACCAGCCTCGAGTACCTGGTCTACGCCATTCTCAAGGAGGTCAAGAACCGCAGCAATCTCGACCCTGCCCTCGTCGAGGACATTGCCCTCGGCAATGTATGTGCCCCCCTCGGTGCTTCACATGCCGGCGACAATCCCTGACGTCTACTATTACAGGTCTCCGACGGCAAGGCCGCGTACAAGATCCGCGCCGCGGCCCTCGCCGCCGGCTTCCCCAACACTGCCGGCGCCTACTCGGTCAACCGCTTCTGCTCCTCCGGCCTCAAGGCCACAGCCGACATCGCCCATGCCATTTCCAACAACTCGATCCAAGTCGGCATCGCCTGTGGCGCCGAGAGCATGTCCGAGGGCGGCGACCGCCTGGCCAAGCCTTTTGACGAGGCGGTCGTGGCCCAGAGCCAGGAGGCGGCCGACTGCATGCAGCCCATGGGCTGGACGAGCGAGAACGTGAGCCGCGACTTCAACATCACCAGGGAGGAGATGGACAAGTACGCCGCCGAGAGCTTCCAGAGGGCCGAGAAGGCGCAACAGGCGGGCTTCTTTGACGACGAGATTGTCCCAATCACGACCAAGATCAAGGGCCCCGACGGCGAGTGGAAGGAGGTGACGCTGACCAAGGACGAGGGCATCCGGCCCGGGACGACGGCCGAGGGGCTGTCCAAGATTCGCGCTGCGTTCCCGCAGTGGGGACCTACGACGACTGGTGGAAATGCCAGCCAGGTCACGGACGGAGGTGAGCATACATGCCCATGCCAGCGCTCGACATCCAGGCTAACAGAGGAACCCAGCCGCCGCCGTGCTGCTCATGAAGCGGTCCACGGCCATCAGGCTCGGCCAGCCCATCCTCGCCAAGTACGTCGGCTCGACGGTGGCGGGCCTGGCGCCGCGCATCATGGGCATCGGCCCCAGCATCGCCATCCCCAAGCTGCTGTCCATCCACAACGTGTCGCTGGCGGACATGGACGTGGTCGAGGTCAACGAGGCGTTCGCGTCCATGGCCGTCTACTGCCGCGACAAGCTCGGCCTGGACTGGGCCAAGATGAACCCGCGCGGCGGCGCCATTGCGCTGGGCCACCCGCTGGGCGCGACGGGCGCGCGGCAGATTGTCACGGGGCTGAGCGAGCTGCGGCGCACGAAGAAGAAGATGCTGCTGGTTAGCATGTGCATAGGGACGGGCCAGGGCATGGCGGGACTGATTGTCTCGGAGCAGTGATTTCGTGTGTGTACGGAGTACTGTGTATGAATCTGACTGTGATGATGCGGTGGCACCCGCGTCGTGAAGAGTGCAACCCTCACGGCCATTACTCGGCTGTCCGCGGGATGCTTGCATACGAGGACAGTATTCAAGCATTGCCAAGTCGTCGGCTCTGTAGCGTGGCATTTCCATAGGTAGCGTGAGCCTACAAGGGCTGGTGTCACAAAGAACGACGTGGTCAGCGGACCCGGAACTGTTAGCCACGGTCCGTCCCGAGCCAGAGCGCTGGGTGGTCATCTGGGGTTCGCTGCACGTCGGTTGCACCTGCCGTCTGTCGAGTCTAGACTCGCGCTGTTTCGACAGGCGAGTACGAGTAAGGATGGTGGCAGGTGTGTCGTGTCAAACAATCCTGTAGCGAGCATCGTCTGAGGCTATACTTGGACCTGCTAATTGTGCTTCCTGGTTCATACCTTGGGTACCGTGGGTAAGGTATGAGTACGGAGAACCTTGCCTGTCTCTGCGAACCTTACGACGCACCTCGTCTCTGCCAATCACACGCGGCCTATTCTGAATCATCCAGTAGAACTGGGCAACTCGCCCACGCGGAGACAAACGTCCTCACCAGCTCTCCCGAGTCGCCTCTCGAACGTCTCCGATCCCGGCTGCCGCACTGTCAATTCACGTGCCATGGCAGGGTCCGGCCCGCAGGCTGCCACCTGCAGCGGTGCAGCCGCTGTGTAACGCCAAGGTTTGTCCCTTGCAACTCGGGGTCTCGACAAGGTGGAATGTGACCTCCGAATTGCTTGGCCCGACAATACAATAACGTAACGTCCAGCAATTCCTCCTACTCGTACGTATACGAATAGACCAGCACCCAACAGGCTGGCTTCTTTCTTCAGGTTCCGATTCCCCAATCGCCCTAGCTCCTGGTGCCGCGGCCCGAACAGAACCCCCTCCCTCGAGAACCAACACACCGAAACTGCTCGCCAACGACAGCCTCCTCCCATCCCCGGCCTCCGATGCCTGCAGCCACGACGACCCTCGCGACGACGCCGGCACAATGACGGGACGGTCCGCGCACAGCCGCGAGAACTCGGCCTCCACCGGGCACCGGCCCTCGCAGCCCAGCGCCCTTCGCCAGAGCCACAGGCCCCCGAGCCGTCGCGCGAGCAGCGATGCCGCGTCACCCACGTCCCCGCGCAACAGGCCGGGCTCCAGCGGCATCGCCGGCGAGTCGACGCCGCTGATACAGGGCGACGAGCAGGCGCAGCGCCAGGGCAGCGTCCATCCGGCGCACCCCGGGATATGCACCCACGGCACCTTTAGCCCGCGGCCCTCGAGCCCGACAGACGGTCTGGGGCCGCGGCTCGATGGCCTGGCAGGCGGCGCGGCGGTGGGTTCAGAGCCGCCGTCCGCCGTGTTTGACACTGCCATGTCGAACATTGTAGGGACCGACGACTGGAAGCGGTGGATCAAGAGGAGGATCCGGACCAAGAAGATGGACCAGAGCAGCGAGCTGGCCCAGCGGGCTGGCTTCCGCTTTACTCCCTTGATGTGAGCACTCGACATATCAAGCACCTGTTGGACTCCCGGTTAGCGGACATGCTGACGGCCCGACAGGTACCTGGCCTACTACATCCCCTTCTTCAACTGGATAGGGCAGTACAAGCTGTCCTTTGTCAAGGGCGACCTCGTCGCCGCCCTCACAGTGGCCTCCTTCTACCTCCCCATGGCTCTCTCCCTCGCCGCCAACCTCGCCCACGTCCCCCCCATTCACGGGCTCTACTCGTTCGTCTTCAACCCCTTCGTTTACGCCATCTTGGGATCCTGCCCGCAGATGGTCGTCGGCCCAGAGGCAGCGGGGTCCCTCCTCGTCGGCACCGTCATCCAGCAGAGCGTGGACACGGGCGACGGGTCGGAGGATAACGACCTCCTTCACGCCAAGATATGCGGCGTAGTGGCTGGTATGGCGGGCGCCATGGTGCTCATTGCTGGAGTGGCGAGGCTTGGCTTCCTGGATAGCGTGCTGAGCAGGCCGTTCTTGCGGGGCTTCATCAGTGCCATCGGCTTCGTAATTGCGGTGGACCAGTTGATTCCCGAGTTGGGCCTCGGCGATCTCGCGGATGAGCTGGGCGTGAGCCATGGCAGCAGCGTGGACAAGATTCGCTTCATTGTCGAAAATGCCAGCGAGGCCCACCATTTAACGGCTGCTGTCGCCGGAATCAGCTTCCTTGTCATCATGATCTGCCGGTGAGGAGTCTCCGGTTCGCTTTCCGGGCTACTGATGATGCTAATCCGAGTTTACAGTGAGCTCAAGAAGCGCCTTGAGTCGCGGCTCCCCTCTGTCGTCTTCATCCCCGACCGCTTCCTCATCGTCGTCGCCTCCGCCATCCTCTGCGCGCACTTCCGTTGGGACCAACAAGGCGTTGACGTCCTCGGCACCGTCAAGTCGGCGACCGGCAACCTCTTCGCCTTCCGCTGGCCCTTTCGGCTCGCGCACATGCACCACATCCGCGCCGCCATGTCGACGTCGTTTCTCATTGCGCTGCTCGGCTTCTTCGAGTCGTCGGTCGCGGCCAAGAGTTTAGGGGGCAGCGACGCCATCCAGGGGATTGAGCTGAGCGCCAACCGCGAGTTGCTTGCGCTCGGTGTGGCGAACCTGGTGGGCGCGAGCTTCATGAGCCTGCCGGCGTTTGGCGGCTACGGGAGGAGCAAGGTGAACAAGACGACTGGTGGCAAGAGCCCGATGAGCTCCATATTTCTGAGCTTGATCTCGCTGCTATCCATCATGTTTCTGCTCCCAGAGTTTTACTACCTACCAGTAAGTGGCCGAAGCCCGCTCTTGAAAACCTCGCTTCACATGTATGCTAAGCGTCATCCAGAAACCGGTGCTGTCGTCGATGATCTCTGTCGTCGCTTGGTCACTGGTAGAAGAGGCGCCCCACGATATTTTGTTCTTCGTGCGCATCCACGGCTGGAAGGAGCTCTCCCTCATGGCCATCATCTTCCTCTCCACCATATTCTACTCGCTCACCCTGGGCATGGCCCTCGGCGTGGGCATCTCCATCCTGCTCGTCATCAAGCATAGCACCCGGCCGCGGATCCAGATCCTGGGCCGCATCCCGGGCACGAATCGGTTCGAGAACGCCGAGGCGGACAGCTCGAGCCTCGAGTTTATCGAGGGGTGCCTGATCGTCAAGATCCCCGAGCCGCTGACGTTTGCCAACACGGGCGAGCTCAAGGCGAGGCTGCGGCGGCTGGAGCTGTACGGCACGTCGGCGGCGCACCCGGCGCTGCCGCGGATACGCAGCCTGGAGTCGAACCGCAACGTCATATTCGACATACACGGGGTGACGTCGATGGACGGGTCCGGGACGCAGGTGCTCACGGAGATTGTGCGCAGCTACAGGGAGCGCGGCGTGCGCGTCTTCTTCTCCCGCGGGCCGAGCCGGCGAAACCACCCCGTGTGGCACCTCATGGAGCGCAGTGGCATCGTCGCTCTGTGTGGCGGCGAGTCACACTTTGTCATGGACGTGGAGGAGGCGCTGCGGTGGACAGAGTACGAGGAGAGCATTGGGGTGGACAGCGGGAGCAGCGTGCGCGGGAATGGCGAGTGATGTGAAAACGGGGCGGCCATGTGCCTGAAAGCATTTACCAAGGAGCATCTGAAGTCTGCATGTTTGGGTCGGCTGCTCTGCTATAGGCGTCGGGGAACGATGGAGTTGTAGCATATATCCACACTGCATTAAGGACATGAGGTCCATGTGAAAGAGACTGTTGAAGGAATAAAGTTTTCTGTTTTGTAGACTACGCGAGTGATGACTGCATGGTCGAGTTGTCTGCTTGGCGGACACCAGGTCCAGATAAAAGATGGTTCAAACAAACAGGCTCTGTTTTCCAGGCTACGCGTGTCAAGTCACGTCTTGTGCCAGACTTGTTGTGTCGGTTGCCAGGACGCGTCCACTTGCATGTTGTTCAGGCAACGGTCTGCTGCCAGCTGTCCAGCAGAATATATATATACACCAAGCACCAGCAGCGGCTCGTCACATCAACGACTCCATCAGCTGCATCGCCACGAACCGCGCAGCATGCCCAGCATCGCGGTCCCGGAGCTTCGCCAGCTCGTACGTTCCCCCTTATTCCTCACCGGTCGGTCCATGAACTGGGGCTCAACTCGCCTATGCAGGTCGTCTCCTTCGTCGGCGAGACCGGCGGTGGCGCCGACGACGTCTGGCTTGCCGTCGCTCGGCCCAGCGCCGCGGCGAGGAAGCAGCTGGCAAAGCTGCGCCTGGTCAGCAGGGACTTTTGGGCCGTGGCAACGCCCGTCCTGTTTGAACAGCTCGCCATCGTCTACAAGCCCGCGTCAGATAACGGCAGGATGCTGAGCGTGGCCACGGTCATCTGCGAGGGCCCGTGCAAGGACTTTGTTCGCGAAGTCATGGTCAACTTCAGCATCGACTTTCTCCCATAGCCTGGCCTCGACAGCTTCGCCAGCGACGTTTCGGCTCTCCTTGCCGTGTTCCTGTCGCAGCTGCCCAACGTCGAGAGCCTCGTCATCGGCCCCATCCTAGACGTGCCAGGTCTTAAGTGGATATTCGGCTGCCAGGTTTCGAGCTCCTTCTGGGACGTTGCCCTTAACGCGCTCCGCTACATCAAGCCGCCCAAGTTGACGCGTTTGAGCATGCCACTCCCCAGACGCAAGTATCCTGATCAGCTGCGCGACAGCACCGGGAGCGAGGCGGTGGCCCCGATCGATGATCTCGCCGCGCGACTTCGATACCTGGGCATAGATATGACCTCGGCGGCTGGCCCCCGGATGTATCCATCATGCCGTGCCTCTTCGACGACACGACCGCCAGCAACCTCGAGCACCTCTCCATTACCAATAGCGCCGAGGACATTCTCGACAACTACGTTGACGGCAGACGCTTCTCCCGCCTGCACACCCTACGCCTCGCCACTACCAGACTCTCAGCAGCCGCCCTCACCAACATCCTCAAGCACAGCGCCCGAACCCTGCGCCACATCGACCTCGAGCACGTGTTCCTCACCGACGGCCAGTGGGCCAAGGCCCTGTCCAAGATGCTCCAGCTGGGACGGCTGTGCTACTTCCGCACCAAGAAGTGCGGCTACACGTCGAACGGGGTGAGCAACCACTGGCGACCGGACCCAGGGTCCCCGGATGGCAGGCGCCCGGATATCCGCACTACGAGCGTCGTCGACCTGCAGAGCCTGGGCTGTGTCCAGCGCATGGTTTTCGGGAAGAGAGGCGAGCTGGGGCTGGAGCAGTCGACTGAGACGTACTATGCCATATGCCTCGACCCTCCGGAGGTGGACCCGAACGTTGAGCCGAGCAGCCCTGTCAGCCAGCGAGACGGGTTTGATGGAGAGGGGGTGCAGGATGCGATGCCACCTGATGGCTGAGGATTGTCAGACTGAGTCAATATTGAGGCGGTGCCAAACTGCTCATGTCTGTTACAAATACCACGCCCCATGCATTACAAAAGCTGCCCAATAATAAGGGCGATCCAAGAGCAAACCTTCACCAACGCGCCCCTTTCTTCGCTGGAGTCGCCTCACCGCCCTCTGAAATGAGAGTGCCAGGTTCCACGGCGACGCGGTGGTGTCCCCTTGGCACCGCACACACTGGAAGAAATACCGGGCAAAGTCTCGCCCGTCCTGGCTGCGAACCGGCCACAGGGTGCCTATGGCTGTTGCACAGCCCGCATATTGCAGCGCCGAGAGCAGCCCTTGCGGCTCGTCGCCTGCACCATAGTTCTGCACGCCAGAGCTGCATGCAACGACGGAAGCGAGAGACAGGTTGAGGTTGAAGGAAAAGGCGTCGCGGACCGTGAAGGCGTCCTCGTGCGGCCCCAACGTCGGCCGGTAGGGCGTCGTCGAAGAATGCGCTTGATGAGACTCTTGCTTACCGGAACTTGTCTTCGATGTCTTTCCATCGCTCAGAACGAGAGACTGGTAGAGGATGTTGGGATGGGTCGCTGTGTGTCCATGAAAATGAAGAATGTCGGCGTCCCTCACCACTCTCATCAGGTTTCCCCTGTTGGCATCGCATCCAACCCTGGGCTCCGAGCCGAAGTCAGACGCCAGCTTCGTAATGCACGCATACGCCTCCTCGCGCTGCGATATGTTCTTTTCATCATCGGTGTGGTCTTCATAGGCTGAGAAGAACGCGGTTCGTAATCCCCCAGCTCTCTCGTGTAGTTTCGAGTCCGCTTTCTCGCAACACTGCCTCAGCAGCGATGCGCTCGCTGTGTATACCACGGGGTTCCTTAAGATCACAGGCACCCCTTCCATCTTCAACGCGTGCAAGGGGATGGCATGTAAGGTCTTCGTCGGACAAAAGACAAGCAGGTCGCCCTCATGTGTAATTTGGGAAAGTCCGGAGACAAGGCCGTTGAGGTGGTCAAGTGTTCCGTCTTCGAGCGGCCTCCCCGACGACACCAGCGACGTGTGCGAAGATAGATATCTCTGCTTCCACACACGCACTTGAGTCAATGTCATGTCGAGCACTGACATCTGCGGCTCGAGCCTCGCATCCAGTGTGAGCATTACGATGGTGTCGCCGATAGCAACCCAGTCGACCAGTACAACTTTGGAGTCGGCCGGAAGATCCCGGCCTTTTCCATTTCCAAAGAGCCATTGGAGATCCTGCAGATCGGTCTTGCCCGCTCTCGAGGCAAGGAGACGGCCGAGGACCGGGTGTTCCTCCATCGTCGAACGAACACGTTCCAGTTCCATACTCGTCGAAATCTTCTCCAAGGAGACTGCCGATTCGAGTTTTCGAACAAGCCTCGCTTCTTCCTCCAAGAGGCTCATGATTTGGTCATCGGCGGCAAAATCCGCAGGACGGTGCTTGGTGTACGAATCAAGTTGCGAACCCACCATGTCAGACAATGCCCTTGCTTTCGCTTTCTGGGTCCATCGCCACATCTTCTCGGCGTCACTTAATGCGAGTGTGAGTGCCAGAGCTCGATCAAAGATGCCGCTGTGGGGGGACGAAGCGACAAGCATCTGCTTTTGGTGTAATGACTCCAGACCGGACGACGACGAAAGGTCCCGTCGCAATCTTTCGGAGATCGACTCCCCGATCTCAAGGTACTGCAAAGCCTCGGAATAGAGTCTATCCCTATTTTGTCCGTCGTGGCTCTGGCCGAGAGACTCAAAGGCGTGTGAAACCTGAAGAATAAACTCCAGGGGAACGCCGTAAGGTCCTAATTCCTGGTACGCTGCCAGCGCAGCTGTGGCTTGATCCATTATTGCCCCGACCTGGGTTTGTTTCTCGTCTGGATGCGTAGATGAACCAAACGAAAGAAAAAGACATGAGAAAATTAGATGTTGGCATTTGGAAATCCGCCTGAGGTCCTTTTCGTCAATGGACTTCACCAGACAGAGTCTTAGAAGCCCCTCAGCCTTCTCAAATTCCCCCCGCGCCATGGAAAGCTGGGCCTGTGCAAGGGGGTCATTTTGAGACACTTCTCCGATTCGCTCCCATTCCCCCATCCAATAGTCTTGGAGTTCCTTGTGGCGGTCACCCCGATCCGATCCGGCTAAGCATCCTTCTAGACGCGCGATAGCTTCGAGTTTCATGAGTTGTCGTTTCACATCATTACGCCTTTCATCAAGGCGCAGTGATTCCTTTAGCATCTTGATGGCCGCCTCGTGATTAGGTCCAGGCGCTTCCGATGTCATAGCGATTGTGAGTGCCAACGTGGCGTCAGACACCATGTCCTGTAGTCCCCATGTCTCAAACATCTTGACCGCCATCTTAGCGTATTTGAGGCTTCTGTCCTGGTCTCCAAGCGAGCGATACGCCTGCCCGAGCTGCATGGATAGCTGACCAGCAGTCTTCGGTGTTTCCTCTGACGCAACATTGACGGATTCCTGCAAATATTCGATGGTCTTTCCGAGGTGCTCTTGCCGTAGTATTGCTGCAGCAGAGAATTCCACACTGACGCGCAACATCGCATATCTGTTGGACGTCCGAGCAAGAAGTCTCTCGAGATGGCCGAATGTGTCGACCATGTCACCCCATGGTAGGATATCGGCCCCCTCTGAAACGGCATGGGACAAGGCCGTGATTTGCATCGCAGGCGAGTCGAGAGCTTCGAAATCGTCGGCTATCCGCTGCATCTGTCGGATTTCAGTGAGAGTTTTGGGGCGAATCGCCTTCAGTCGTTGCAGCTGAGCCCTAAGCTTTCCTTCGGCGCACCCCAGGTCCTCGAATGTTTGCTCAGCCACCTGGAACTGATTCTTCGAGGCAATAATATCCCCCTCTTGGGCCATCAAATCGCCAACTTTAAGGCAAATTTCTGCCCTGTCAAGGCCTGAAAATCGAGGATCATGGAGATGCTGCTCCCAGAGCTGTATCTGCTCTTGCGCGGACTCTAGCTCGCTCCCGAGGAGCATGGCGAAGAGAATGGATTCATGGGTATGACCAGCTTGTAGTAGAGACCGAGATATAGTCTGTAAGCGTAGTCGGATGGCGGCTTTGAATTCAGCCGCGTTCAGGAGGCCTTCCCACATGGCGGCAGTGAGAATCTTGCAGTAGAAATACTCCAACGCAACCTAGGAATCTTGTGTCAGTGAGAAATTTCAATAGCCACACCTGTACGGAGCCCTGGAAGGAGTAAAACCGTACCATTACATCTGAGAATTCATTTGTCGCGAATGTAGATTCATCCACCTCCTGAATCGACGTGGCCGCGTTGAGGGCATCCTTCAACGTGCTCCTGCAGAGAAAAGCAAAATATGATCGCATCATCGAAAGCGCATGGCGAGCCGTAATATCCTGCCATGAATCTCTCCATCGGACATATGAGCTTTCCGTCACATCTAGTGCCATCCTCACATAACCCTGAAGATGTAGATTCCAACCCATTTCGATCGCAACCTTTGGATCAACACGTTCTTCCAAGTCCAGAGATGAAGATATGATCTGAGACTCCTTCCAGCGTCCCAGCATCCGGCACTCTTGCAAATAGCGGACACGTAAGCTCACATCAGTTGCGTTGCAGACATCCTGCTCTTTGAGTGTCCCCAAACTCGTGTCATGGATAGGGGAATATTCTCGGATGTCCACGATTCGATCCAATTCCACCTCGTCCGTCCCTTTAGCCCCGCCCTGGCCAGCGTCGTCACTGCGGTCCGCGTCAAATTGTGTCTGTGTCGTATGGGCGTCGGCATCATTGCCCCTGGAATGATCCCGGGTATCATTGGCATCCCTGGCCCGCTCTTTTGCTGCCTCATCCTCGAGCACGGAACGCAAAAGGCCCACGAGCGTGTCTCCCTCGGACTGGCGTACTATCGGCTCTACAGTATGGCAGATCTGCTGTAAGTCAGTTACCGTATTCGCCCCCTGGCGCTCTCCGAGGTTGACGACGCCCGCCATGAACAGGTTGCGTTGGTCGGTGAGGCGGAGCACATCCTCTTGCAGATTTTGTCTTTTCCGCTGTCTGTCAGCGTCTGCTTGTCTCTGTCCTGTCGTCGCCTGCTGGCATCTGAAGCCGGTAAGGACCTCCTCCATCCGCTCGTCGAGTTGCGTCCCAATCCTGTTTTGGGAATCCAACATCTCACGTCTGACCTCCTCCCTTTCCTCAGGGGTCTTGGCATTCTTGAACTTGGACAGATTGACGAAGAACGGATCGGAATCTTCGGCGGACGGATCCCGAGGACTGTCCTTGTAAATGTTGTCTAGTTTCTCTCGCGTTTCCGGACGCATGGTGGAAGAAGGTTCGAAAATGGATGCCATAGTTGACGCTGAAGTGGGGGATGATGTCTTCTGTTCCGAGATTTTCGCCCGAGAAGTGGGAGATAACTCGGAGCCAACCGGTGTCGTTGATTGTTGAATAGACGCCGTCTGTAGGTTGGGAGAGGAAGGCAGGATCGTCCTTACTTCGGAATTGAATGTGGACGGAATGGCTGATGGTTGCGTTGGACAAATTGGTAGGGCACGGTACGGAAGCGATGACGAGGAGAATTGCGCTGTCCACTCCGATTGGGGGCTGCTGCTTAGCTGACTGGAAGCAACCGCCGTTGTGTGATTCCAGCCAGGTAACAGGATATCCCCAGTAGCATAGATAACCGGAGCAATGACGGGGAATTGCCGTGCGCATTCCAGGGGCCCCAGTATTCGCAGTTGTGTAACGGGGAAGGGAGACTGAGCCATGGCTGACAAGAGATTACTGGCAACTAGTTCATGGGAAAAAGCAGGCGTATTGTTGAACAGATTATAGATGTCGGCGGCAATTTGTTGATGAAGAGCATCTCGATGGAATGGATCCTGGTAGGCTTGCTGGCACAAGTACGTCATGCGAGAGAGGAAGGCTTGAGTTGCCGCCTCCTGAGCCCATAGGCCCATCGTGCTGAGAAAGTTGATCATCGCGTATAGGTAGGTAGAGAACGATGACAGTAGGCAGGAGACTTAAGGGGCGATTGCTGCGAGTCTCGTATATTTTCAGGAGCTAGGACCGGAGCCTGTCGCCCTCCGAGAGATCGAAATGTCGGATGTAGTTATATGTTTCGATGGAGGTGAACTTCGCCTCCACGTCCACGCGTCCTGTGGCGAGCGTCCTGTGGCGAGACCTCCAGACCGTCGTATTACGGAAAGGCACCTGAGGCATCTTTTGGAGTTGGGGTTACACGAGAGGCTGATTGCGCCACGAGCTGACACACTCATGTGCAATGAATGGCACTGAATAAGGTTTCCAGACGCCAGTGGCAGCAAGCTTTTCGTTAGCTGTTCCACTTCTATTGTAGCTGGTGGCTGCGTTCATGCAGTCAATACGATGCTATGACGCGACGTAGTGCCCGAAGTCAACTTCAGGCACGGTGGTAGTAACAACCAAGCCTTTTCCTAGCTAATATAACATGGGCCTGGCCGGCATGGTCTCGCAATCTTAATAGGCATGTGGAATGTTGACATCATCTTCACTTCTCCCCGCAATTGTATCCAACACCCGGCTTTGATACCCGTCATGGAATATTTGAACTCCTCGTTCGATACAAGATTTGAAGTGCCCGAAGAGGAGCCATCACTTGGGAAGGAGAGCGCTCTTCGGGGAGATCGGAATGTCATCACGCACAAGGAGGCTCGCAATGCCGGGTTTACGGCCAAGCTCGATCGCGTCCAATACGGAACCTACAAGAAGCAGCGCGCTTGTCTTCTCTCATTCACATTCTTATTCTTCTGGCCGCGAAACACAAACATACGCTTCAAGTTCGCTAGAATCACCATCCGTTTTGATAGGGTCGCTACACCCGCTTCTATCGCTGCCTGCGAACATCAAGAGGACCGCGACGAAGATGAAGAAGACGACATTGACATTGACAATATCCCTCACATCTTTTGTCTCGTCCCTGAGCGGATCTATGGCGAGCCCCAAAGCGAAACGCATGAATCAAGCGCATGCGTAAAGGTGGCGGCCGCTGGCCCAGTTCCCTCACCAGCAGCCGCAGGCATAGAGGGCACATGGGGGAGGAAAGCCACACGCAACGTGAACCGTCGGATGAGCATTGAAGGTCGCATGAAGAGTTCGATATACGAGTCCCGCAGCATCGATATTGCGATTTGGTCGCTCGCGGAAAATAGCATCCAGTGTGACGGCATCCCCCCTGAGTTCCAGGCTGGGCTCGTCCTGCGCTGGCCTGCGGCAGGAGGCCATGTCCTGGCAAACATCATAGTGGAACCTGAGCTGGCCTACCCGATGTATGAGCCCTTGCAGGTCTGGACATCCCGCAAATTGCGCCAGCGGTGCAAGGACCCTATCGCCTTCGATGGGGAAACGGCCAAGAATGACCCAGTTGGGGATGGCAAGGATTTTGGGGACGAATCATTCGACTGGACTAGGGTCGTCACCAACCAAGCTGAATACTCTGTCAGTTGACTTCCCTTTTCATCCCGTGTTCTAACGTGCTCCTCCCTCTCTCCAACGATTCAAGCCCCGTTGGCCGGCCACGACGAAGCTGACAATCCTTTTGACTTGCAGAATAGTCTACTACTTAGTTGATCGCGACTGCGTTGCTCCCCGAGCCTCGCCGTACCGTACTTCTAGTAGTCTACGCGCAGCCTTGGAGGTTGCTTTTAGTTTGACCAAGTTCCAAGTTCACTGGCATCGTTGAGTGCAGGCTGTTCCTCATTCTGTGGTGTTCAACCTCGGTGTGAAAGCATAGATGGTGTAAGGGGCTGGCTAGAGTTTGTTCAGCAAGTAGGTGCCTTCGTATTGTCTATTCAAAGCTAAAGAGAAAGGGACGGGAAGAGAACGAGGCAGGCCTGCCTCGGGCCCTTATGTGCCAGGACCAGACAACTAGGCGTAGCCCGTGACAGCCATAACGTTAACATCTAACCCGGGCATCAGGCTCTTTTTAGCTTAAAAAACAGTTTTAAATTTTCAGACTGGAGGTCCAGGGTCCCCGATTACCTCGTCTTGCAATTGGCGCATGCGTCGGCCTACGTCCACGCCCTCAACCGCATTGCATTCCCCGCGACCGTATCCATCTTGGCGTGATAATGTCAACAAACCAACGCCTTCCCTAATCGCTCTACCGCTCAATCGACCCGGCACATACAAATCACCCTGCTGCTATCGTGCCGGTCCATCCACCACCGCACGATAGAAGTGATCTGGAAACGGCTCAGCTTGACGGTATAGAACAGTCGCAAAATAATTAGAATAGAGTCAAGTATTCATCCCGTAGTGCTCCCTACAATTTCATCCAGGCGCTTCACGCGTCCTTTACAGGTACGTAGACGTAAACAGATGCGTCCTTGTTGAAGCCCTTCATGCTTTGATGCTCTACATGATGCACCATGCAGCTGAGATCCTCGGTGTCGTGTCATGGCGCTAGGGTCTTGTGAAAGCGCCGTGAACTTGACATTGCACCTGTCATGATGCTGTTCACGATCCACGTCATTAGCTCGGTGCACATGCCTGCAGAGAGCATCCAGAATTCGGCCCTTCTGACAGATAAGTCCCAGAAGAGGAATCTGTCAACAGGGCCATCTGATTGCAAGCTTAAGGGGTTTCCTTGCAAGGGCCTTTGTTAACTTCTCAGCCAGCTGTGTCGATACTGTCAGCGTCGCCATGATGTGACTGCCCATGCCAACCCTCGCAATTCTCGCCGCGCGTTGCTTAGTGATTCACGCAAGTACGGGGAGGGAAGTGCCATTAAATAATACATGTACAAGACTGCTTCGTTTTGGATGCATCACACAGCGTCCCAGGACACCCTCCAGGACCAACGAGCCTCATTTCCCAAGCGAAAGACGCAGGCGGCCCGCCTGTCCTGGATAAGCCAACAGTCCGCCCTGCTCTGTGCCTTCGGCGGCATCTCTTCCCAACCTCGTAAACTTACATCCGATAAACCGTAGCGTCTCTCTCGACTCACCTTTTTGGTTGTTCAAGAGCGCGAACCCTGTTTAATGGGGCCCCATCCGGAATCCAGGAGGGCCACCGCCGCCAGCCAGCTTGGCTGCCAGCTTGGGATACTTCTCGGTAACCTGTACCTGTGTCCTCGTCGCCTCGGCGTAGGACAGGGCGTTGACAATCTCGCCCTCCGTTCGGGCGAGCTCCGCCGCGCGCTCAAAGTACTTGAGCGCCTCGGTCACGTTGTTCTGCTGGAGGAGGAGCTGGGCCATCGTGGCCACGGCAATGTCACACTCTGGATCAACTGCGGGAATTTCGTTAGCCACCGCGCTGTCATTCACTCTCGGCCGGGGTGAAACTCACTAATCAGAGCCTTCTGACAGAGCTTCTCCGCCTCCTTGAAATCCTGCTTCCACTGGAATAGGGCCAGCGCCTTGTTGATGAGGGGGAGCACATTCATGGACATGGGCTTGGACTGCTTCTCCATCTCCATGGCGGTGTCGAACTTCTCGACGGCCTCGGCAAAGTTGCCCTGGTCGAGCAAAAGCTCGCCGTAGTAGTTGTAGACATCAGGGACCTTGGGGAAGTTCTTGATGCATCGTCGGAACGTCGCCATGGAGGACGCAATGGAACCCATCTTGTACTGCGTCACGCCCAGTTGGATGTGGGAGAAGATGAAGTCCTTGTCCAGGTCAATGGACTTCTGGTAGTCCTTCTGGGCCTCGGACAGGTCACCCTTGATGAAGTTGGCCTGGGCCCGGTGGTAGTACACATCCGGATCGTCATTGTTCTGCTCGAGGGCCTTGGCAAACTCAGCCTCGGCCTTGTCAGGCTCGCCAAGCTCCAGGCTGATGCTGGCACGCTTGATGTAGCTCTGGACCATGCTTGGGTCGAGCTCGATGCTCTTGTCAAAGTCCTCGGTCGCCTCGGCGTGCTTGCCGAGGAGCGTTCGCATGGTTCCCCTCAGGTTGTAGGCCAGGGCCTCATGTTCTCCAAGGTCGCCGAGCTCCAGGGCCTTCTCGAACGCCAGTCTGCCCTCCTCGTAGCCGTCAGCAGTCTTCTTCTCCAGGCCCTGAAGGCCCAGCTGCAGCTGTCCCTTGCCGGTCTCCAGGTCCAGCTCAACTGAGTCCTCTAGTTCAGCGGGACGGGGCTTCTGGCGGAAGCTCTGGAGGTAGTTGCCGACGAAGATGGGGCTGGGCAGCTTGGGGGGCCTGGAGGCCATCATCTCCTTGGCCCGGTGCTCTGCAAAGACCTTGAGCAGCCTCTCGACGGCCTGGGCGGTGGAGTCGCTCTTGAAGTTGTCAATAATGCACGAGGCGGTAAAGTCCATCAGAGCCTCGGAATACTTCTTCTGGTGCTCGTACGCGGTCGCGCGGCGGTTGATGGCCTTGACATACTCGGGGTCCATGTTGATGGCGGCGGTAGTGTCCTCGACGACCTTGTCCCATTCGCTCATGGCGCTGTGGCAGGCGGCTCGATTGGAGAAGAAGACGGGGTCAGGCTTGCACAGAATGGCCTTGGAGTAGAGGTCGATGGCCTTGTTGTACGCCTTGTCGCCATATGCCTTGTTTCCGGCCTGCTTGAGCTTCGCGGCATACTCTTCGCGCTGTTCCTGCGTTAGGCTTAATACCGACGCTTCGTTGATGTCGGGCAGCTCGGAGTCACTCTGGACCGAGGCGGCCTTGGACTGAGAGGTGGTGGGCGTCTCCTTGGTCTCGGCGGCCTTGCGCTCGGCTTCTTTTCGCTTCCGCCTCTCCTTCTTGCTGAGCTTCGGGGATGAGTCTGCCTTGGAGTTCTATGGGAACGGTAGCGGTTAGCAATAATTCGCGATGGGGAGCGGGAGCTCCCTGGCCGAGCAGAGTCCACGGCGAGGAATGGCCACCGCATCCGACCTGACCAGGAGCTGCCAAACATACCGCGTCCGAGTTCAGGTAATAGACGACGCCGGCACCCGTGACGACGACGGCGACACCCGCGATCGTGTAGACGACAGCCTTGTTCTCCGACACCCACGAGGTTATGCGGTCCCAGGTGGACGACGGGGCATCGACGGGAATCGCGGTTGGGCGCCCTGGAGGCATTGAGGGCAGAGGGTTCGACATTACAGGAGCCTATGAGCTGCAAGCAAGGAAAGAAACAACGAAAGAGCTGAAGAGAGAAGGCCGCGAGATGCGATGGATGTAGGGGCGTCGAGGAGCGCGCGGCAATGGAAAGGTGGATTGGTGGATTGGTGGATGGATGGTGTGAGCACGCGCAAAAAACAGAGCGCGGCGTCAACGATGGGACGAGCAGCCTGGCTGGCTGGAGCTCCCGAAATTTCCAGGCGCTCCGTTTCGCCCCGCTAAAAGCTCGGCTCAATTAACGGCTACCTCCTCCCGAGCACTCCACTGCCAGATCCAGCGAAGCCATGATGCTGCCAGGTCACCCAGTGCCCGAGGCAGCGCAGGAGCCATTCCTTGACCCTCTACATGGCCGTGTGCCATACCCCCCTGCATATACATACGCCTGCATCTGCAGAAACGAGTTTATCTTTCACGATGGGCTTCACTCGTCAGCGAGCCCGGCGCCCCATTCGAATTATGTAACATTGCGACTGGCCGATCCACCAAGAACATCATCAGTGGCGCCACAGGCTCTGTCCACCTGCGATGTCAGCTCCGTCAAAGATTTGCAGCATGCATCCGAAGCTGCAGCCACAGATCAAGGAGTCAAACCCAGTCAATTTGAGATCCTCCCGACAACGGAGTGTCACTGCGGTTCTTCACTAAGCTGCATATATCTACCGTCATTTTCCGGCAGCTCAGGCCTTGAGTCACTCGCATCAACTGGACGCTCCAGGGCCACCTCGTACCGTACCAGACCTTGACTCGACATTCTTTACACATACACAGCCTTCGGCGCCCAACGGCACAATGTCGGACGCTGACTTCTCCCTCTTCACCTCCCTGCGATATGATGTCGACTTGAAGCGGGTTCCTGCCAAGGGCCTGCAGTATGCCGGCTGGAACTACCACAACGACTCACCGTTCTACATGCTCGACTTCCACAGAGACCGCATTCTCAGAGCTGCCACCCACTGGCAATGGAAGGAGGCCGTTGAGAACTTCTCTGGCGACGAGGCCCTCCCCAGGTTGGCAAAAATGGCACAGGACTTCATCGGGCCATCTGAGACAAAGCCGTTGCGCCTCAAGATCCTGGTCGACAGCAAAGGCACAATCAGCTTCGAAAGGTTCGACACACCCATATCGCCTTTTGGAAACCTACTTCCCGAACGACTTACGCCGCCCGAGACAGCGGCTGGACCCAACGAACCACAAGTCCCTCCATGTTATACATTGGTTGTCGATGGCAGCCCCATCGCCAGGTCCGAGTTCACCCACTACAAGACAACCAGGAGGGCAACATACGACGCTGCTCGCTCGAGGGCACGCATTGGCCCCTACGACACCTTGAAGGAGGTTCTCATCATCAACCAGGATGACAAGACCGTAATGGAGGGCAGCACGACCACGCCTTACTTTTGGCGCGACGGCAGATGGATCACGCCGCCCGTCTCCGCCCAGTTCAGCTGGCAAGATGGCAGCGGCGGACATGACGGCACAACCAGGCGCTGGGCGCTGGAGAGGTAAGTGCCATGTGCTCTCGCATGTTGCTGACCCTGCTGACCGCGATTGCAACCAGAGGGCTGGCAGTTGAGCAGGTTGTTCCCGTGGATTCTCTCACTGAGGGCGAAGAATGCTGGATCAGCAGCGGCGTCTGCGGCTTTCGGCGGGCCGTTGTCCGTCTGACGAAGGATAATTGATGCCGAACGCTCGCGCAGGATGCAACGACGTAGGCCAGTCATAAGCATGTTTTCACAGCCATCATGAAAGCTTCAACTATTTTCCATCGTGCCCTCTTTCCTGTTCAACTTAAAGACCTTCGCCGGCACGACGCGGATTGCTACACCAGCCACAGCGCTTATGATTTGTTCTGCTCTCTCGGTGGGCCATGCAGCAAGGCAGTCTTGCACAGCCCGACAAATGCGTTTGTTGATGCTGCATGCTCTCGGTCTCGGGTCCAGACGAGCCAGGGTATTCCGGACACACACCCTGCACAGCCAACCGTTTGCCACCAGTTGGCCAACTGACAAACCATCACGTTGGCAACCTTGCAAAGGCGCCAAATTCAGTGGTTCAGCTCGAGTTGAAGAGGCACGTGGAAGGCATACGACTGGCTCTCGCGGGTTGCCGCTGTCCTCCCAGCTGCGGCCTCCCAGCTGCGGCCCGCTCCGCCCGTCTTCATGCCAATCGTACCCTGTCGAAGCATGAGGCCGTCTCCAGGGTCTCAAACATGTTGGTTGATGCACCAGCATGAATTCCGCGTGTGGAGACTCGCTGGCAAGCGATGTGAGGCCGGCAGGATATGTAGACGATTGCCCGGCCAGTCGTTCCGCCAAGTCAGCCTGAAACTCAACATTGCCTCTTCAAAGTCGAGCTCGCACCTCCATACTGCCACCTATGTTTTGAACAGCAATCTTGTTTCTACTATCAGAGCTCCATCACCATGTCCACAGCAGTGGCAAAAGCTGGCGGCTAAAGCCCGAGATTCGGCGATCGGCGACATCGTCGTCAGAGGCTCCCAGAACATCATTGCCTGCGGCGTCTGGTCGCTCGTGTGCATGACTTTGCTCGTCCGTTACACCTGGCCTTCGTTTACCGTTCGTCTGCTGATGTGATGCGTAGGCAATGGTAGCAATCCCGTCTTGCCTCGAGGAATTTAGCCAGCGAGCGTTCACACCGTCTCTCGCGTGGCCCCGATTTCGTCGTCTCTGCATTGGCCAGCATAGCTGTTTCCAGGCGACACCACGAGGATGTCGCAGAGTCCGGCTTCGTCGCCCGCATTGCTGCAATGTACCGGGGTAGTCACAGTTCGTCAAGGTTTCTTCTCGTAGACTCATTCGTGACTCTCTCTTGCTTTGTGTCATTGAAGACTACTTGCAGCGCGTCGAAAACAATCCTCACACGGGATCCAAACACCTAGATGAGTCAAGTTCAACGTTAAATACAGGTCCAGAGCCTTCGTCATCCATTCCGTTACCCTTCCTCTTCATAAGCCACTTTCGTTTCAAAATGCCTTCATCCCCCTCCTTTGCAGCTTTCACCCAACGCAGGTGACGACGTTGGAATTAACACATTGCGTATACACGTAGTACACAATGGCAAGTGATTGTTAGAAGATTCCCGCCCCCCCCCGGCTATTACTCCTCACACACACACACTGTCGCGGATTCGCTCGCCGTGGCCTGGCGGCCTCTCTCGCACGGCTCTACTAGCACTTTCCGCTTGAGCTGAGGCAGATACCCAGGCTAACGCCCAGTGCTATGGCGAGAATGATGAGACAGACGATGAAGAAGCACCACCACTTGAGCTTGCGCCGGCGACGGGCGTGTTCGCTGGCCCGCTTGACCTCCTCGGTCCCTTTTTCGATGTTCTCGACGGTGTTTTGGGCGTTGGCTTCAGCGTTCTCGATGGGGGGCTCCTGTATAGCCACCTGCTCGGCGAGTTGATCGTAGAGGGTGGCGAGCTGAATGAGCGTCTTCTCGATGCTCTGCAGCTCGCTGTGGCGGGCGCGAACATTGCCTAGGACGGTGTTTGCGTGGCCGGTGCGGTTTGTGCGAAGCTGCACAACTATGTGTTAGTTTGATGTCGACTGATGCAGGAGACGACAACGGAGGAGAGAATGCTGGGCGACTGAAGGGAGAGACGAAGAAAGACATACCGCTGTCTGAAAAACACCCTCATTGCCCCAGTCAGCCTGCGCCGCCTCGTGCACCTCATCTTCCGTCGCATCCGGGTTCACGATGCGATATTGCCGCGCAATCTGGTCGCGGTACTTTTGCCGGTAATCGCGCTCGATGCTCTGGTACTTGTCGAGCTCGGACTTGAAGAAGGTCCTGAGGGACTGTAGCTGCGCGTTCTTCATGGCGTGGAGGTTGCCGGTGGTGTAACTACAGTCGCTCTCGAGGCGCTTGATGCCATCCTTGATGGCCGTGTTGCGGATCTGTGTCTGTTCGACGTAGCCATCGAGCTGCTGCCTGGCCTGGCTGTCGGTGCTGCCGAGGGTGCGCTGGTGAAGCTGGCCAATGTAATCGACGTCGTTGGTGAGCCCCCTGATGTCGTCGCTGAGGCTCTGGACACGGTCGAGGAAGTCTTGCTGGGAGAGGGTGGCTCGCTGCGCCGGCTGCTCGTGATAAGAATTGCTGTAGTCTTGCATCTCATACTCGTCCTGGGCGTAGGGATTGGCCTGGTGGAAGCGGTTAGACATTTTGCCCAGAGGCCGCCGGATCGCTGGGAGTGCGAGTGCTTACCTGGCCATAGCCGTGGCCCGTCTCCTGCGCTGGACCCTGCTGGTACGGGTTCTGGCTGTATGACATGCTGGGCGGATACTTCGGCTTCGATGGGAGAGAAGCGGAGGGCGATCGAAGTCGATGTCGTGGATGACGGATGATGGTGGATGGAGTCCGGACGCGGAAGCGAGGCTTGGCTCGGCTTTTTAGTTGCCAATGCGGCAGGCGCTGGGCTGGACTACAGATGCAGTGTGACCCAGTGTTTGCCTGGCTGCTGCAGACGCCATCTCTGTTGTCCGCAGCGTGGCTGCTGCAAGATTCTCAGACACACCACCTCCAAGATTCGACCTGTGGCGGCGGGTCCCGGGCTAAAGTATGTCACGGACACGGGACGGAATGGAACGCTTCCAGAAGTGCGCAGATGGCGAAAAGTAAAAATGCCCGCTCCGCCTGGCTTGGTGTGGTGAACGAATCAAGACGTCAGTCAATGGATGCCGAGGTCATCGATGGCCCACGAGTTGCGTATCATCCACGTCTCCGCCAACACGGCAGCTGGGCTGACCAGTGACGAGTCTGTGCTTGCCCGCGCACTGATGGAGCAAGGGTCCCCGGTTCGCGGCCCACCCGCAGCCGACAGCGACGATTGACAGGGTCTTCATCCGCGAGCCGCGAGCGCCGTCGCTCGTCCGTGCCGCTGGCCGCACAGCCTGGGCTTGGACCACGGCTCCTCCCATGATGAACCGTCAGCAAGCCCACCCACGCATGTAAACTCGCCCTCGCCTTGCTCGTCGCGTCGTCACCGAACGAGGCTGTGGCGCACTGGAGGAACAGTGGCAATATGCCTTCCGCGAGCCTCTCATTGTGGCTATGCTCCCTCACGGATCGTGGCTGGCGACGCATGCGTGCGTATTCGACGTGCGGCAACATTCACAATCTGTCAGGCGGTGTCTGCGCGGCATTTACGAAGCCGAATACGCCAAGTTCAATATTGCGTAGATGCATTTGGTGTGCCATCTGATGTGCTGTGCACATCGGGCAGTTTTACGTCGCTGCCTGTTCCCTCAGAACCTTAACGTCATTGGCTTGCGCCGAGTCCATCCAACGTCGGGCGCTGTTTCGATACAAATGGCCACCATCTTCGCGTTGGCTGCCACGAGCCAATAGACAGCACTCCCAACTCCAACTCTTCGGCGCCCCAAACCGTTTCGAAGTGCCCATCGCCGCATCGCCGAGGTTCTGGCCGTAGCGCGGAGCATTCATGAACGCCCATCATGGCCCATGATGCGTGCGCTTCCACCAACGGCCACTTGCCGCGTCATTGCAAGTCCTGGAGACGATTCTCCAGCTTAGCAGCCCTTGTAGTTCGACATCGTCATGCGTCGGCACGAGTCACGAGAACAGATGTTGCGACTCGGCTTCACTGCCGAAACTCTAATGGCTGCCGAACGACCTTCCGTCGCGCGTGTTGCCATTATCCCTCTAACCCGGTCGTACATCAGCGCCTTGCAAGCTGTAGTGTCGCACAAATCTCCGCTCAGAGATAATTCTTCTTCTTGGCCGTCCGGGTGTATTGTGTCAGATGCCACTCGACATCGCCGTCCTTGTTCTCAAGCGTGCCACCACGAATCTCAAACGCCCTCATCGTCATCCGTGGACCGACCTCGGCAAGCTCGACGCTGTCATATCCTGTCCGCACGAAGACGTGGTGCCTGACTTCGATGCTGTCCTCGATGTTCTTGAACGTTACAACCCGGTTTCCAATCTTGTTCTTGCTAGTAATAGCTTCCCTCGGGGGGAATATGTGCTTCAGTATCTTGACTATCCGGAGGCCCAGCGGGGTGGTGAATCCGTCAAAGATGAGGTGAGGATAAGACTCGCTCACAGTCCCTCGCACGCTTCCAGGGATGTCATGCCGCAACACGACGTTGTGCAGAGAAAACGACACCGTAGGGCCGTGGGGAAAGTGAGTCAGCGTCAACGCTGTTGGTGTTCCGCGATGCTCGTGAACCACGGCAATGTCGGACAGCCCGGCGGACTTGGCGGAATTGACCAGATCCGGAAGGATCAGGCTTCCACGGTTCATTCGTATTGACGTGGGAATCAATAATCTGACCTCCTTCGCAAAGGCAGCTAATCTGGCAGATGGGTTTCGGGATGTCGTGACGAGCACTCGAGGGTCAACGACGCCTGATAGCTGGGCAAACTCGTCGTCCAGATCAAGCTGCTCGTTCGTGGTCATATCCGGCGTGGATTCGTCATACTGATAATCTTTTCTCAAAGACTTGTCGTTGGCAATCGTAGGGTCCAATGGCTTTCCCGACGCCAGGGACGCTCGTAGCTTGGCTCTCTTCTCGCTGATCTCGGCATCCCGCAGCAGCTGAGCCCTCCGATAGAGGTAATCGCGCCGTTGGCGTGCTTGTTTGCGCTATCCAAGGTATTAGCCTACTCTCTTCCTGATACTTTGGCTGCTGTGAACGACTTACAATCATCTTGGCTCCTTTTTGTCCAATCTCTTCGCAACCAGCAAGAATTTCAAGGACTGCGCGAGGTTTGGCAGTCGTGGATTTTCCCGGGAGCCCACCAAGACAAAAGTTCCCTTATCAGTTAGCCCGCCATTCTGCCGCTATCGATAGGCCTTAATGCTTATCACGTGGGCGCAAAATGTCCCCCCAAACTCCGCCGCAGGAGGGTCCATACCGGTTCGTCCACCTTTGCAGCGAGCAAATCCCAAGTCGCTGGTCAAGCAAATTCTGACGCCAGATCCGGTCGCTTTCTGCCCTGCATCTCTTCTTCAGCAGTTGCCGGCCGACAGGATCTTCTCGCGGCATTCCAGCAGCTGTCTTTGGGCGCATTCTTCGTCGCGATGATGTGAACGCGCCCGCGACCTGGAACCTTCGAACCTCATTCTATCCCGCCCGAGCCGCCGCGCGGAACTCTTTTTCAAGATTCACTGCCAGAGGTGAGTTTTCTCCCCTTAAAAACAACCCGAGCCAGGCAAGCGCTTGAAAATTTGCTGCCAGCTCTTGCATGCGCTCCCCTTCTGACCGAAGTCCAACAAAGGAAAAGATTGCTAGCGCAACGCAACCCACGACCAGAACACCATGGAAGGTGCCTTCACTCATGTCGGCAACCATCTAATCTCCGATTCGGCCGCTGCCATCAATGCCGGAGCCGACGACTTGTCTGCCCTCGATCCCGACGAGAGCCTGCTGTATGGCAAGTATGGCGGCCCAAGCGGTCGCCGCCGAGCAGACGACGACGACAACCAGACCGAGGCTTTCGAGGACGATGACAATGACAGTCTCAACAGTGCCCCTGTTGACGGCATGATGGGCCTCAAGCTGAAGAACCCAGAGGAGGAAAAGCAGCTTCCTGCTCACGCCTGCGCGTAAGTGGAACATCCTGACCTCGGACCGTCCCATGACTGAGCTGACACGTCGTTGCAGTTACTGCGGCATCCACTCCCCTGCTTGCGTTGTCAAGTGTCTTACTTGCAACAAGTGGTTTTGCAGTGCGCGAGGCAACGGCACGTCCACCCACATCGTCAACCACCTTGTTCGAGCGAGACACAAAGAGGTCCAGCTGCACCCCGAGTCGGCCCTTGGAGACACTGTGTTGGAGTGCTACAACTGCGGCACGAAGAATGCATTCCTCCTCGGCTTCATCCCCGCCAAGTCAGACACTGTCGTTGTTCTGCTGTGCCGTCAACCGTGTGCCGCGAGCACCTCGAACAAGGATATGAACTGGGATATTTCGCGATGGGAGCCGCTCATCGAGGAACGGGCCTTCCTTGGTTGGCTCGTCAGCCCACCCTCCGACGCCGAGCAGGTTCGAGCCCGCCATTTGTCGCCAAACACGATTGCCAAGTTGGAAGAGATGTGGAAGATAGAGCCAAGCGCCACGGTGGTAGACCTCGAGAAGGCATCCAACATCGACGATGATCCCGATCCGGTGCTTCTCCATTACGACGACCCCTACCACTATCAGAACATCTTCGGGCCCCTCGTCAAGATGGAATCGGACTATGACAAGAAGCTCAAGGAAGCCCAGTCCGAGGATGGGCTCGTAGTGCGGTGGGATTATGGTCTCAACAACAAGCATCTTGTGGGCTTCAACCTGCACAAGATCGAGTCGGGCGACGTCAAGCTTGCCGTGGGTGACGAGATGCGGCTCCGCTACAACGGTGAGCTTCGGGATCCCTGGGAAGGCGTTGGATATGTCATCAAGATCCCCAACAGCCAGTCAGACGAGGTGTGCCTGGAACTGCGCAAGACCGGCAACGACAAGTCGCTTCCCACGGACCTGTCGCACAATTTCTCTGCAGACTATGTCTGGAAGGCCACGTCGTATGACCGCATGCAGCTGGCCATGAAGACTTTTGCCGTCGACGACATGAGTGTCTCGGGATACATCTTTCACGTTCTGCTTGGCCACGAGGTCCAACTGCAGCCCATGAAGGCTACTCAGCCCAAGAAGTGGTCCGCCCCTGGCCTGCCAGATCTAAACCAGAGCCAAGTCGACGCGATCAAGTCGGTGCTGCAGAAGCCCATCAGCCTCATACAGGGACCTCCCGGCACGGGCAAGACTGTGACTTCTGCCACAATCATCTATCATCTGGCCAAGACGAGCGGCAACCAAGTCCTTGTTTGTGCGCCGTCAAACGTCGCTGTGGATCAGCTGTGTGAGCGCGTGCACCGCACCGGCCTGAAGGTTGTTCGTCTCACCGCGAAGTCGCGCGAAGACGTCGAGTCCACGGTCAGCTTCCTAGCCCTGCATGAGCAAGTCCGCATGGCCGAGCACAACACGGAGCTGGTGAAGCTGTCGCAGCTGAAGAATGATGTCGGTGAACTCTCGAGCCAGGATGAGAAGAAGTTCAAGCAACTCACCAAGCTTGCCGAGCGAGAAATTCTCCAGAATGCCGACGTCGTATGCTGCACCTGCGTTGGCGCCGGCGACCCTCGCCTGTCCAAGATGAAGTTCCGCAACGTCTTGATCGATGAGTCCACCCAGTCGGCCGAGCCCGAGTGCATGATTCCCCTCGTGTTGGGATGCAAGCAGGTCGTGCTCGTAGGCGACCACAAGCAGCTTGGCCCAGTCATCATGAACAAGAAGGCAGCCAAGGCCGGGCTGAACCAGTCGTTGTTTGAGCGCCTGGTCAATCTCAAGCTGTCGCCGATCCGGCTGACGACGCAGTACAGAATGCACCCATGCCTGTCGGAATTCCCGTCCAACATGTTCTACGACGGAGCCCTGCAGAACGGCATCACGCACGAGCAGCGTGTCAGAAAGGACGTCGACTTCCCATGGCCCGTGGCCGAGATGCCCATGATGTTCTGGTCGAACCTTGGGCATGAGGAAATATCTACCTCGGGAACGTCGTACCTGAATCGAACGGAAGCCTCCAACGTGGAGAAGACCGTGACCCGCTTCTTCAGGGCCGGCGTGAAGCCCAGCGAGATTGGCGTCATCACGCCGTACGAGGGCCAGCGAAGCTACATTGTGACGACGATGCAAAACTCGGGCCAATACAAGAAGGAGCTCTACAAGGAGGTCGAGGTTGCGTCTGTCGATGCCTTTCAGGGGCGAGAGAAGGACTTCATCGTCCTGTCGTGCGTTCGTTCCAACGAGAACCAGGGCATTGGTTTCTTGTCTGATCCACGCCGTCTCAACGTGGCACTGACCCGAGCCAAGTACGGCCTGGTCATCCTCGGCAACCCCAAGGTGCTGTCCAAGCATGAACTTTGGCACAACCTGCTTGTCCACTTCAAGGACCGCAAATGCTTTGTCGAGGGCCCCCTGACCAACCTGCAGGAGTGCCTGCTCCAGTTCAGCCGACCCAAGGTGAGCTACCGCCAGAAGAACAACAACCAGGCGCAGTACATGGCTGGCGGCTATCCGAATGGGCGACACAACGGGGCACCGTCAGGCCGCGACTTCGACGCGGGCTCCATGATGTCCTACATCCCAGACGACGTGTCGTCGGTCCAGGGCTCTGCCTTTGGCGGCGCGGCGCTCAACTCGGCGTTCCCTCAGATGTTCTCCAGCTTCACGCCGGAGCAATGGCCGGGCCTTCCTGGAGTTCCTGCCCCTGGACGCGGCAACAGGAACCGTGGCCGGGCAACCGAGAGCGTGGCAGGCGAAAGCGTCGCCAACTCGGAGCTGACGGACACGACGACGAGCGTCATTGGCGGCAAGGGGGTCGGCCAGGGCGGCGTCAGCCTTGGTGCTGGACTCCACGACGCCGTGACGGGGATGCGACCGGTGTCGTACACACAGAGCGACCGGCTGAAGCAGTACGTCGAGAGCAACGGCCGGATGGCGCACGGCAGCGGATACGGCCGGCGCTACGACGACGACGAGAAGAGCGTCAGCACGGCCTTCCACAGCCAGATTGGCGGTGGCTACGACTGAGCGCATAGACGAGCTGAACAGGATGCATGAGCAGACGACGAGAAAACTTTGCCATTTCATGAGCTTAGCTAAAGCGACCACAACTCCCGCGGAACGACGTTGACGCGAAGGCCACAGCGGCTGTTTGCTGGGCGAGCGCGCGGGCAGAGGACGGCGACGGAGGAGGAGCAGTCGTTTGGCGCACCGACCCATGGTCGTGGCCAGTTCTGCACGACTTCACGCGGAGGAACGTCACGATCAAGACCCATGTCCAGTGGGAACTGAGCTTGCTCTTCCCCGGACGAGGTGAATGGTCAGATGCGCAGCCCGCCCTGGACAAACTGCCCCGTGATAATGACAATTTTGGACGTCGCAGCAGGCACACGGGGCCTTTTGGGGGCTGGACGGAGTGAGGCGAAGCGGAAGGGAACTGACGGCCATCGAGATGGCCAAGGTTGCCCTCGGAGGCATGCATGATGCTGGGCACGGGACGGATTTGACAGCACCGTCAGGGGCATTGCTAGCCAACGCAGGCACGCCATGATGGGTGGTGCTAGAGCTGAGTTTCCTCTGGAACAGCCCATGCACACACAGATTGATTTCGACTGACCCCAAGTCACTCCTTTGCAGTAGGTAGAAAAGACAAAAACACAACTGACGACAGTCACTCGCTTAATAACATTGCCTTGACAATCTGCAAATTACGGCGTAAGGGGCGTCGCAGCGGAAGGATAATAATCAGCAAGGTTAAGGTTGAACGAGGCGCCTTCAGCCGCAGGCCAAGACCGCATCAACCCCTGTCGCTCGGTCGCCTGGCCTCCCCGCAGATTCAGCCGAGCAGATCCGACAGGGTCCCTTTCACGGGGCGTGGGCCGATTCTTGGACGCACACATGTTGCGTTCATGGTTGAAGGCTGAAGGCTTATAGTCGGATGCCCTACTTTAAGCTACAAGACATGTCTCAATGTTAAAGTCGTCGGTTTGTGCGTACTCGTCGCCGAACCAAGTACGACCGCTACGAAGTATTATACCGTGGGCAATTAATTGCTGTGGTGCTCCTGGACGAACGCACCGGCCAAGATTTCAGCCATGCACCCATCGTCGACTAACCAACCGGCACCCCTGCTCTGGGGCTTGGTGCCAAGGCCATAACATGGGCTGGCGCCAGGGGCGAGGAATCTAGTCGTAGGATAGGAGGAGGCGAGAAGGAGGCTGTCATGGTATTTTTCTCTTCCTGCACTGCACTTGGCTTGTGCTTGGACTGAACGACGACTACCGTACCGTACGTACGCTACGCTCGAATCTTTCTCCTTCCCTCCTCCTCCTCCTCCTCCTCTGCGAGTCGCGCGCCCTCCAGACGATGCGCCGCCGGTCATGGTGAACCAGCTACAGGGCCGAGTCGGCCGTCGCTACGTCGCGCTGCTCGTCTTCGTCGTCCTCGCCGTCGTCCTCTGGCACGGCTTCGGCGGCCGAGCGGGCACCAAGCCCGCGACCACCGTCGGCAACGTCCGCTACGTCCCGAGCCGCTACGACTGGAGCAAGGCCACGCCGTTCCACCCCGTTGCCGACCAGACACAACTGCCCGCGGGCAAGCCCAAGGCCTTCCCCAAGGTCCAGGCGCGGGCCAGGGCGGAGCGCCAGGACGACATCGCCGCCGCTAGGAAGGCGGCCGTCAGGAAGGCCTTTGTCAAGAGCTGGGAGGCGTACAAGCGCCATGCGTGGACCAAGGACGAGCTGATGCCGCTGTCGGGCAAGGGCAAGCAGACCCTCTCCGGGTGGTCGGCGCAGCTCGTGGACGCGCTCGACACGCTGTGGATCATGGGCCTCGACGACGACTTCCGCCTGGCCGTCCAGGAGGTGGCCGTCATCGACTGGTCCAAGACCAGCGACGGCAAGCTGGTCAACCTCTTCGAGGTGACGATCCGCCACCTCGGCGGCCTGCTCGCCGCCTACGACCTCTCGCACGAGCCCGTGCTGCTGGCCAAGGCCGTCGAGCTGGGCGACGCCCTCTACGCCGGCTTCGACACGCCCAACCGCCTGCCGTCGCACTGGCTCGACTACGAAAGGGCCAAGACGGGCCTGCAGACGGCCGACGTGAGCATGTCGGGCGCGGCGGGCGGCTCGCTCTGCCTCGAGTTCACGCGCCTCAGCCAGGTCTCGGGCGACGCCAAGTACTACGACGCCACGGAGCGCATCAAGCAGTTCTTCCGCCGCTCCCAGGGCAAGACCAAGATCCCGGGCCTCTGGCCCAAGGTCATCAACTACCGCGACGAGACGACGGACGGCGAGGTCTTCACGCTGGGCGCCGGCGCCGACTCGCTGTACGAGTACCTGCCCAAGATGCACGCCCTGCTCGGCGGCCTCGACCCGCAGTACGCCGACATGGCCGTCGCGGCGCTCGACGCGGCGCGCGACAGGCTGCTGTTCCGCCCCATGACGCCCAGGGACGACAACATCCTCATGGCGGGCAACGCCGACTGGGCGGCCGGGGGCGAGGTCACGCTGACGCCCGAGATGCAGCACCTGACGTGCTTCGTCGGCGGCACGTACGCCCTCGCGGGCCGGCTGCTCGCGCGCAACGACTACGTGGACCTGGGCGCGCGCCTCGCCGCCGGCTGCGTGTGGGCGTACGACTCATTCGCGACCAACATCATGCCCGAGATCAGCGAGCTGGTGGCCTGCGAGGCGCGCGACGGGCCCTGCGCCTACGACGCGCAGGCCTTCCCCGAGGCCCGCCTCGACGCCCTCCCCGGCGGCTTCGTGCGCGTGCGCGACGCGCGCTACATGCTGCGGCCCGAGGCCGTCGAGAGCGTCTTCTACATGTGGCGCGTCAGCGGCGACCAGGTGTGGCGCGACGCGGCCTGGCGCATGTGGGAGGCCATCGTGCGCGAGACGGAGACGGAGCTGGCGTTTGCGTCGGTCGAGGACGTGCGGGTGCACTCGGGCAAGAAGGCCGACTCGATGGAGGTGCGTGCACCTCGCAACCCTCAACCCCCGAGTCTCGGAACGTGCGTGACATGCTGACTTTGATAGACGTTTTGGATGTCGGAGACGCTCAAGTACTTTTACCTCATCTTTGACGACGAGGGCGTGATTGACCTGGACGAGTGGGTGCTCAACACGGAGGCGCATCCCCTGCGGCGGCCGGGGCGGAGTTGATCATCGACGTTGTTCTGGGAGACGACGGGATGCCGGGTTGTATATATGGGTGCCCAGATGCCATCATATGCGGGCGGAGAGGTATGTTTGCTTGGGGTGCATCCGTAGACGGGTTGACGAGCATGGATATCTGGATCCAGGTGTACATTACACATGATGAACGGGAACGCCATCGATATAGAGCAATTTGTTCCAATCACCTGAAATTTGCTCTGCCAGTTCGTTATTCGTCTCGGGTCTCTATGGCATGCTACCTCGCACACGGGGTCGACTGGGCGTGTCCTCGACCCCACCCCATCCATCCGTCTCCGACCTCCAACCGCCGCCACCAGCCTCAACCTCAACCTCACACGACCACCAACCTCGCTCCGCCCACCTCCGCGCCGTGATGCCGCAGCACGAGGCATGCCGCTCCGTGCCCCCGCCGTCCCCGTCCCCGTCCCCCGACCAGCGCCCCTGCGTCGCTTCCACGCCGCGCGCCAGCTGCGGCACGGCGGCGGCGCGCCAGAGAGCCACTACGAGAGGCTGAGGGTGCGGCACGACGCGTCGCCCGCCGACATCAAAAAGTGCGTTTGTCTGCTGCTCGCATCCCCCCCCCAACCCGTGCCGACCCGCCGCAGGTCCTTCTACGCCCTCTCCAAGACGCACCACCCCGACGCCAACCCCTCCGACCCCGACGCCGCGCACGCCTTCGCC
>PKSG01000927.1:68347-113221 GCA_002916505.1 Tolypocladium paradoxum | reverse complement strand
CGCCCCCGCCCCCGCCGCCGTCGTCGCCCCCGCCGCCGCCTCCCGCCCTGAAGCCGCGCTCCTACGAGGAGCCGCCTCCCTACGAGGAGCTGGCCCCCGACGAGGAGCTGACTCCTAGAAGTCGCCCTCCTACGGGCAGCCGACCTCCTCCCCCGAGCCGCGCTCCTGCGCAACGCCAGGGCGCCGACGAGAACCCCCCCTATGACCCGTCCACGCACCTCCCGTGGTACGCGGGCAAGATCAGGGCCTGAAGTGGTAGAGCTGGGTGCGGGATCGTGGCGACGTGAGAAAGGTCGAGGAGACCTTGAGCAAACGTTTTAATTCTTGCCGATCGTTTAGGATATGTTATTGCAGAGATGATTCGAGGGGCTGGGCCCAGACATAACAAGGATAGAAGCGAATAGTAGTTGTAGCGTGTCTTTAAGACGAAATCTAAATCGACAGTTGCACCGTCTTTCCCATCCAGTCAAAGTACTCATCAGACCCATCAATCCAATTCAATGAGTCTATCATCTATCGTCAACATGCTGAGTAAATCGTTCCGTCTAGATAAAAGTCCCTCTATGACCCTTGAGACAGACACACGACGGCCCACTTGCCGTGCCACGCCCATTTCCGGGCGCCGCTGTCGCCACCTCCGCCGTCCGTCTTCTTCAGCTCCTCGTCCTTGCCTGCAGGCAGCCCGACAACGACGTCGGCCTTGCAGGTGCGTAGAGACAGGACATTGATGCCAGATCCCTTGCCCATTGGGCCTAGGGCCTCTTGGAAAGGAGTGGTGGTATCCCAGTGAGCCTGGAGCTTGTCAGTATTGCCCATGTATAACAGTAGGATTGAGAGGAACATACGTCACCGGTGAGCTTTCGGTAGTTGAGGTCGCCCTTGAAGATGACGAGATCGGCGCCCTTGAGGTCGTCGAGGAGCTCAGGGGCCTCATGGGGGAGTCGCCAGAAGCTGCCACCGGCGGTCCAGTAGCGGTTTGGGCGCATGATCAGCTGGCCCTCGGCGTGGAGGTTGGCCCACTCCTGGAAAACAAAGACGAGGTCCTGGGCTTCCTTGTCGGACACGGGCTCGGGGGTCTTGCCCTGGAGCTGCTCATCCTCGGTCTGGGTCTCGAAGAAGGCCTTGGGGTTGGAGATGGCGTTGAGGAGCGCGGTAAAGTCGCTGGGCAGGACGTCAGAGACGAACCACGGCATGGACTTGGGGCGGAGGACAACCCGGGTGGCGAGGCCAGAGGCGAGCAGGAAGCCGGCCAGGACGAGGTCGACGTAGAGCTCGAAGCCGGCATTGTCGAGGACTAAGTCGACGCGACGCTCCTCCTGGCCATCGGCGCGAGCATTCTTGAGAATCTCGTAGGAGGCGGGGAGGTCGTTAATCAGGATGTTCTTCTCGGCAGCCTTGCGGGCCGCGCTGCCCTGAAGCGTCTGGACGTCCTCGTAGGTGAGGTTGGTCAGGAGGGACAGGTCAGTGGCGTTCCCCCAGAGGCAGATCTCGAAGACCTCGGAGAAGAGCAGCTTCTCGGCCTCCTCGTCGTGGGTGACATCCTTGTTGGCGCGGAGCTCTTCCACGAGCTCCTTGTAGCGGGAGGCCAGCTCCATCACAGCGTTGCGCGAGGCCCGGAAGGTGTCGATCTTTTGGCGGGCAAAGATGTCGTAGTTCCTCCAGTGCTTGGTGAGCTGGAAGAAGGTGTTGATGCGCCTGGTTGCTTGATGTTAGGCCCTGCCGCCTGATGGGGGGATCTGGGATTTGGCCTCTGCAAAGCCTACCTGTACATGTAGCACTCGGAGAATAACCAAGGGACATGCAGCCAGCTGGGGTTTCCGAGGTCCTCAACCTCCTTGTTGTAGGCTGCAATCTCGTCGGGGTAGCCATCGTCCACCATCGGGCTGCAGGGCGATATCAGCATCGGTCTGGGGCATGGTATGCGGAGAGAGGCCTTACGAGAGCTTGCGATCGTGCTGAACCTCATACTTGAGGTTACCGAGCTGCTCGACAATCTTCTTGCCCTCGGCCTGCTTGTCCACGTCGTCCGTCTTGGAGATGGCCCTGTAGACGTCGTCAATGGCACCAGTCTGTTGGGGCATCGCGTCAGCAGACGGGATTGCTGCGGTGTCACTGCCACCACGGTGCTTCTCACAAGGATGATGGGCCATCGCTGGCGGACCGAGTCGCTGGCGAACGAGGCCGGGTCGCTCGTGATGGATTTGGCTGCGCATGGCACGGGTCAGTCGGGGCTGTCGTGGGGCTGGCGCAGAAAGGACTCACGCGTCTTGGTGTCAAACTCCATGGCGAGTGGCTCTGCCGTGATGATTGCGCATGCAAGCAAGGAGCAAAGAATGAGAGTTGAAGAGTCGAAGAGGGGACCACGGAGCGGAGCCTGGAGGGGCTTGAGCGACAAAATAAGGTGGGCCTCCCGGTGCGGCGCAAGGCAGGAGCGGGATGTATCAATCGGGAAGGCGCAGCTCCACGTCGACGACGTCATCCCGTATGTTACCGACAACTGAGCGTCAATAAGGGGTTTGCCCTTCGGAGGGAAGAGATTCGAGCTTTCCGGCGTTATTGGTAATCTTCTCGAAGTCGAAGCACTTCATTGCGAAAATCGTCTTCAGTTTGAGCACGCACGATGCTACAGGACGGAAGGGTCAAGTGTCATGGAGGTTGCAAAGGAATGCTAGTGAATGCCGCACCCCACCACCCCCACGCATCCGTTCATATAAATAGTTCACCACTTACTACTGCACGCCAAAATATATACATATAGGAGGGGGGAAAATGGACAACCCCCGAAGGGGGTAAAAAAAAAAACATACAACAGCCGGTGTTCGCTGGTCGTCACCGACCCAACTACTAATCTGCCGCTTGTAGGCTTGTCACTCGGAGATCAGACGGGATCCAGAAATATTCCTACAGCTATGGTCGTATGTACTAGCTTCCTATGCAAATTGCCTTATATCCACATCCACCACTGTTTTCCTAGGGCACTCTACTCCAACTATTATTGGCAAGCCATGATTTCACGTCTTCTGCGTAATCGAGGATCCCATATTTTTAAGACAGTTTGAACGGATCACGACGACCAGATCGGTAGGCATTCTGTGTCTGGCAACCCGTCAACCTGTACACATCCTCGAGACCCGCGACTCTAGCGTTTCTCGTAGATCCTCAGACCCATTTTAGGACGAGAACGCCGCACGGCGGTGGCCTGCTTTCACTCAACACCCTTCCCCTGGTTGCTGGCTTCATCTCCCTCGCCGGAGAACACAAGGACGCATGGAACTGGCGAGGCAGGGTCGGCTACGGCAGCTGAACATTCTCTTTGAGCAGCGTGTCTCTGCCCGAAAGTTTAAACCCATGGCGGTTGGCCTCTCTCGTGACGGCGAGAAGGAAGACACAAGAGCTTCCAAGGCTATAGCTCTTCACACAACACGCGCCACTCGCCCGGCTTTCGTGCACTTTAGGCTTAGTAGTCGTAAATCATTCGCCTGCCTGTGCTAGCTACCAAGGTAGAGCACCACCATTTTAGTGCCGGTTCTTGGATCCCGGTCAGCCAAGCAAAGCGCCCTTCCCATGTCCAGTCGTCTCCCAAATCCATATGGCTCCCATTTCAATGTCCAGCCTCAAATCCGACTGCATCATCCTTCCCGGTCTGCCGCGGCGGTTGCATGCGATTAGGCCGAGGAGGAGGGCCCATCACAACGGCCGTCGACCCGGCGTCGGCGCGCCCAACGCTCGGCGACGCCGTCTCCGGAATTCTCTCGCATCGCAGTCCAGCCTCCAATGACTGATAAGTCGCTCCCTGTGTTGCCACTGTTGGCTGCGTCTCCTTGGGTTTCTTCCGCTTGGCCCCCTTCGCATTGGCGCCGTTGCTCGTCGCCTTTTTGGGTGTCTTTCTTGGCGTGTCCCCGGCGGCCTCTGCCTTTCGCTTCTGCGGTGCGCTTTTCTTCGCCGGAACATCGCTCAAGGACAGCCCAAAGCCGCTGTCGCTATTCTCCGCCTTTACTTTGGTAGCGTTGTCGCCCTCGTCGTCGACATCAGCAAGTAGCCATCCTTCATCAAGCGAGCCCGCCATCTCAGGGGGCAGACGAGACTTCAACGGAATCCAGTATTGTCGCCACGCTTGTACATCCGCAAAGATGTTTTGTTTCAGGGCCCGCAACTCAGAGTTGGAGGCTGTCTTCTTGGGCCGCTTCCCCAGAGAACAGACTTCTGTCGCCAGCCTAGACTCAATGGCTGCAAGTTGGAGGACGACTTTGTCGGCGAGTTTCTTCAGAGACTTTTTCAGATCCACCCGTGCCTTCTTGAGCTCGCCGTCAATGGTATTGCTGACGTCGGCGAAGATTGTATTTTTCAGTCTTTGGGCATGGTCCTGCATTATGGCGACTTGTCTGGCCTTCTTGTGTTTGCCTAATTATGATTGTTAGCGCCATGAGCACCATCTTGCCAATGTTTGCGGACTCACCTGTGATGGCCTGAGCATCTAGGTATGCCTCACTCAAGTGCTCAGCAATTTGATCTCTTGAACGAAGCCTGATTGCCTTTGTGGTCATCTTGAAGTCTGATATCGCGGACTTGATTCCTGCTCGGTACTCCCCAAACAGGTTCTCAACTTTATAGGCACGGCTTCTAAATGACGATTTGAACTCTTCAGGCAAGGGTGTCGAGCCAGAAACTTGCCTGATGTGGAGGTCGACCCTCCTCTGCAGGATGATGTCAAAACATCGAGCCTTGTCCAACAGCTTCTGGCCAAATGAGAAGCCCCAGGCAAGAGTGTGCGGCCCCCAGAATAGACCATACCTGGATAATGTTAGTTTGGCTTTGCACGGACCTATGTGAGACATGATGGGGAAAGATCTTACGTCCTTGCTTGCCAGCAGTGTATTCTTCTAGGCTTGGCGTGTGTTCGAAAAGCTCCGCCGCGCCGCCTGATGCATGCAGCATATGTTGCCCAGTGCAACTTGTCTCCGGAGTTGCTCTTCTGGAAGTTGTCGACGTGATCGACAAACCGATTCACTGAGCTGCTATTTTTATCATCACCATTCAATGGTTTGCTTGATGGCAGCCGGGCCACGCGACCAACCATATTCGTGGCGTATCTCCCGAGGTCCTACCCAAGTTAGTTAATTTCGCCGAGGAGTATCGCAAAACTTAACACTTGCCTCTTTTAGACATGACCGAAACCCTTCCAAAATCCCAATGATGTTGGGATGCTCGGCTTCGGGCAACTTTAGAGCCACACGCCCTTCATCCGATGCCCACCCATCTATAGCGTCGAATAGCACCTGGCAGCGATGAATAATGTTGTCGGCGTGCTCTTCTCTCTTTGGCAGTGAACCCTTGACAATCCATTCCTTGAGATCGTCAATTCCTGTGGACGCTTTCTCGTGAAATGCAGCTTCAGGCTGGCCCTTGGCAAGACTACGATGAGCCCTGCTGCTGACGGGAAAGACATCCAAGTCCGTCGAGACCTTGGCGGCAGATTTGGCTCGTATAGAATTCCTGATGCGATCAAAGTGCTCCTGAAACGCCTTTTTCGTGTCTTGGCTTCGAGCCTCGATGCATTTGCGGAGGCAAAGGGAGTCGAGACTTCGCACGCTCTCTGCAATACCTTCCTGGAGCCTACCCAAGGTGTTTAGCTCGGAGGCTACCTCGGCATGTTGCTTGCCCTCGAGGCCCTCGAGCTGATCGTTGAGTTCTGCAATCTCCTGTTGGATACTTGTTGCCTCGTTTCTCTTCGTTTCCAGAGACTCCATCAATTGCTGAAAATCATCAGAAATATCTTGTGCAGGCCACTCGGTCTCGACGAAGTTCTCCCAATCCATTTGGTCAACCTTGGTGACAACCACGCACAAGCTGCTATCGTGGATTTTGCCATCGGCTTCCATATCCATGACTTGATCGTCACGGATGAGTTCCATTGCCGTTCTGTTGTCAACAGCACGGTCACCTGGCGCCACGACCATTAGCCTGTCCAGCTTGTTGTAGTACTTTCTTGCGACTTGGGACCGAGCCTCGAGTGCATCCATTTCTCCTGGAAGATCAACCAGGACAATTCCACTGCGTAGAATATCTGCTTTGACGTAAATCTCGACTCTCTCAACCAACGGCCAACGCAGGCGTCTCGCGGATTTCGTACTGCCAGCGCCGCCAACATAGGGCTTGATGGCGAGAAGGAACTCACGCGCGTTTTTCCCAGAAAGGGGAACAGTAACGCCCTCGTGCGGCCGCTCAAAGTTGAATAGCTTTTCTTTGCCGTTGCAGTGCAAGGTGATGTCGGACGCCAGATTATTCCTACCGAGGTCTCGAAGCTGCTGTTCCTCCAAGCCGCTCCAGCCACGCACGACGTGGAGTTGTTCGAGAAACTTTTCGCGCTCTCCATGGGCGACAGTGTCATAGGCGCCGTCGAGTTCGACCCTTTCCTCGAACTCGCTGAACTCTTGGAAGAAGGCGGAAAGTTCCTGATCGACGGTCTCTTTGGACTTCAAATACACCTCTGCTGTAAACTGCTCGTCCTTGACCGCTTTAGGGTAGGAAAAGCAGCATGCTGCCGCGGTGCAAGCTCCATTTTGGCTTGACGGAGCTATATCCGCCTTTTCACTGACAAGAGTATTTAGCAGAGAGCTTTTGCCAATTCCGGTATCGCCAGCAACCCCGACGTGAAATTGGAATGCATTGCTCTCCTCTGCGATGGAATCTAACGCCAGTCAGTTAATTGTCCATCCAGAAGCGAAACTTTATACGAACAAGCCAGGGACTTCCATGTAGCCAGGTCGAGTTCAGATGCACTATCGTGGGTGTGTCCGATCTTCTTCGCGATTCTCTTGAGTGCGGACAGGGCTTCTTTGACGGCCGCTTCCTTGGCAGCAACCCTTTCAGCTTGATCGTGGAGGAGCTCAGGGTGTGGTGCTGAGCCACCTTGGCGTCCTTGATCCATATCAGCGTCGAGCAACGTCACGTCTGGCTCTGCTGAGGAATCAAGGGCTGCCTCGGTGTCGGTCATTCCGTCTGGAGCGTGAGACACGACGAGCCTGCTATATGATCAGTACCTGGGCAATGCTGTGCCACAAGACCTAACGTTGAAATGCAAAGCACGATGCGTAGGCTGTGCTGGAAATGTGAAGCAGCTCCAACTGATGATGAGGGACTAAAAGATAGTAGAAAATAATGTGACGCAATGAGAGCTTGTGCTGCCATGTGAGGGGCCAAAAAATTCGGTAGAAGGCAGATGTGACCACGGGGATGGAAGAGAAAGATGTGAGGCAGCGATGAAGTAGATATTGGGATGTGGAAGGTGAAAGAAGAGTGAATTTGTTGTGGAGAGGTGCAGAGAACACTAGCAGAAGTTGCGTGGTTCGAGAGGGAGCGCAGATTCGCGGAAAGAAGCCTCTTACCACTGAATGACCGTGCCGTCGTCACAAAAGCCGTACAATGCGAGTCGGTGTCTTGGGTCAGAGGATTGAAGAATTCCTGGAGTTGAATGAAGAGCAGAAGGCAAGCGACAAATCAACGGAGCAGGGCAGCACTAAGTAGTGAAGTCTGGTGAAACAGGGTGCTGGGAGCTTGAACTGGGGAATCCAGATTCAAGGTGGTGGTGTTGGTTGGTTTGTTGGTTGGCATTTAGGTGTAAACTGTGTTGGGAAGAATAGCAGAGAGAGCACTTACGCTGATTCAGAGCTGGGAGTGGGAAGCCTAGGCGGCGCAGGCTGCCGAGCGCACGATTCCAAGGTATGATGCCCTATGAGGAAGATGAACTGTTGGTGGAGGTTGGATGGAATGAAAGGATGCTCAAAGGAGAGATGCTGAAGAGGTGACTGACTAGAGTAAAGATTAAAATGGGAGAGGTCGAGGAGAGAGGATGACAAGAGTTGAAGAACCTAAATGAGGTGAAGAGGTGGAGGAAGAAGAGACGGAGGAGCAGAGGAGAGTTTGAGGGAGAAGAGTCGCACAGTCTCGAAGAGAAGGGTTTAAGAGAGCAGAGTTTCGGAGAGAGGACTTAAAGGGAGAAAGGTTAGAGAGGGAAGCGCTGCACAGCGAAATGCTGCATGGTGGCGGAATTGCCGTGGAGAACAGCTGCAGGGGAGAAGACTAGAGCGGGAGAATAGTTGAAAGGGGGAATAGAGACAAGGTAGAGAGCAAGAAAGAGGCGTACCCACGAAGGTGGGACGAAGAAAGGTGCGAGACGAGGAGGTCAGACGAGGGTGCCCAGTGCGACACCAAAGAGTGCTTGCTCACGGCAACGAGCATGCCGCTGTGAGAGAGAGAGGCGTAAGAAAAGTCAAGAGTTGTAGATTTTGTCTACCTATGTGAGAAAGCAAGTCTAGACGGAAAAGTACCCAAGCACCACCAAGGCTGCAACCGGCCTAAGACATGCCTGCCTGAGAATAGATGGAAACGAAAAGGCAGCCAGCCAACAATCAGCATCCTTGTAGCATCTGTTTGAGCCCACCCTGGTGCCTCCGCGGAAAGGCGGCCTCGTCTAGTTTGTCCAAGCCGTGTCGTATCGCCGCCGTCGTGGCGTAGATTCTCTCCGGCGCAAAGAGGTCAAAGTGGTGGCCCGCGACGTCGAGCACCGCCTCGAACATGGTGTCGTCGTGGTCCCCCCAGCCCAGCATGCCGTCCTCCCTGTTCACATCCAACGCGCTGATCCCGTAGCCGGCGGTGGGGACGTGTCCTGTCGCGCGGAGGAGCACGGTCCTGGGCCGCTTGCCGGTTAATCGGCCGTCCCAGACGGGAACGTCCCACTCGCCCACCATGCGTAGGGCCTCGGCCATGCATCGCTGCGAGAGAAGCTGGTTCTTGGACTTGGCGTGCTCGGAGGTGTCCAAGGGCGCGGTCACGCCGGCAAAGCTCCCGGGCCTGCGCGGGTAGACGCTGTCAATCATGAGGATGCCGACGACGCGGACCAACCGGTCATCGGCCAGCACCTTGGCGACTTCGAGGCTCAGCAGCCCGCCCAAGCTCCAGCCTCCGAGGAGGACGTCGATGCTGCCGGTGGCGCTGCTCTTGGCGGGGAAGTTGGCCTGGGAAGCGGCGCGCTTGATGCACTTGGCATACAGGCGGCCCATCTCGGGCAGCCCGCCGGCGAAGCTGCTGCCGCAGAAGAAGTGAGGGTTGCGGATGCCGTAGACGAAGCGGTACAGCGGGTCGAGGCAGTGGTAGGCAAACGTCGTGCCGCCGCCGTCGTGGATGAGGAAGACGGGCGTCGAGGAGCCCGAGAAGGAGTCTGGGCGTGCCCAGTCCTCGGGCTGCATCATCTCGGGGTTCTCGTCGCGCATGGCTGCTGGCGCGGGTCTGGACTCTGAGTCGATGGCGGACGGTGCGGCTACGTTGGCTCTGATGCGGCGCCACGGGTTGGCTCGCTCGCTCGCTCGTCGTCGTCGTCGTCGTCGTCTGGGAACAAGTCATTGACGGACGTCGACAGGGCAGCATCACAAGGCGCAATGGGGCCAGGGGCGCGAAGAAGAGAGTGGAGGGAGACGGGTGAGAAAAGGCGCTGTGCTGCAGTCCTGGCTAGGTTGCTCTCATCAGCCCGTAAGCGGCGCGTCTGATGACTCGTCAGAGGCGCCGCTGGCTCGCGCTGGAGGCGGCGCTCGCAGCATTGCGCTGGGCACGGCGACGACAGCTGCCAATTGCAGTGCGGCCGAAAAGAACAGCCCAGGACAATGACCGATGCGGAGGTTTGCCGCCTTGTCGCGGTGCCAGCCCGCGCCATGTCCGATGACAGTGACGGACTGGGACCCCGGCCACCTCCGAAGGCCAAGGCAAGCCCACGACATCGCCAACGGCCTTGACTAGGGCTGTACAGAGCCATCTGCCTGTGGTGGTTGCGCCAGGTATCCTTGCAGCCGCCAGAGCAGCAGATGCAACCTCATCACGCCGACGCTCTTCCACTGTCTCAACACCAAGATCTCATGGTCGCGAAACATCGGCGCCTCCCGCCTCAGCCTCTCGGCCTCTTCGTCTCCGAGCAGCCACCGCAGGTTGTGCACCGCCATCTTCTGCCCGTACCGCGCTCCCTCGACGTCCAGCGTGGCATATTGCCGCGTCGCATCCTTCTGCGTCTCCGGCAACCACAGCACGCACCCTCTCAGCTTCACATCCTTGGCCTGCTCCCAGTCTGCGCATGGATGGATAAACGTGTCCCGCGACTCTTCTGTTCGGCAAGTCCGGGCGATGAGCGCGTCCACCGCATGGCGGCGTAGCATCCTCAACAGAACCTGTCCCATGTCCTGGCGCCAGACGGTGTTTCGCGTGTCCGGTGCGACGGCCATGCCGCTTCGGACGGCCAGCAGCAACGCCACCTTCTTCTTGCTGGGCCCGCCCAAGCTGTCCACGACAGACTGACGGCATAGAGTATAGCTCGTGATGGGGCCCCGAGACGGGCGTCCCGTGGACTGCAAATCTTCGCCAGCAGGCTCGTGTTGAGAGGGCGCCGTCCTTGACCGCGTGTCGCCTTGATTCGGGGAGGCGACTTGATCAGCTTCGGATTGCGCATCCACTTCGTCGTCATGTCCCGCCGTCGGTGTCTTCTTCTGGACAAACTCGAACGATAAGGGGCCCGGCGCCCACCAGGCCGCATCTGTGCTCGGATGCTTTACCAGCTCGAAGTCTTGTAGGAAGTACCGCGGCAGCGACGTGGCCGTGATCGGGCATCTGCGTATTGGCGTACCGAGTGCTCTCGCTACGCGTCGTCAGCAGCCGCGCCAGAATAGTCACGTAGGCGGTACAAGAAAGAAAGCGGCCTGGCTGACCGTATGGGTTGTTTGCCAGCTTCTTCCTGAATCTACCCATTGGCTTGCTGGGGTCCTCTTTCTGCTGCCGTCGCCTCGCTTTCATCCATACCGGGTCGAAGACGGGAGACATCGGTAGGGAGCCCGCGGCGGTCGATATCGTCTTTGACTCCGCGTCGATGCGAAGCGAGTTGCCACGGGTGTCCTCGCCGAGCCCAGCCTCAACCGCTTGCACGAGGGCCGCCTTTGTGAGGGCCGCCTTGTCATACGAAGCCCAACGTTGCGTTTGGAAGCCGACGCCAGCGGCTCTCAAATGTCCCGGTCGGAGCGCCGTGCGTGGTACCATGGCCAGTCGAGTGCGGCGCGCAAGCACATGGTCTGTAGAGACGTAGAGACGTAGATGCGGTTACTCGTTCGATCCGACTACCTAGGGTAGGTACCTAGGTATGTGCTGTGAAGGCGGAGGAGAGATTTCCACATGATGGTGCGCGAGTCGGCGAAAAGAAATGTCCAAGCTACAAGCGCAAGTACCAACCTAAGGTACTTGGTAGGTAGCAAGGTAAGGTTAACCCCACAACGTCCGACGTTCCCAGACAGCTCCAACGCTCATCCACCAGCAACCCGATACAAAGGCGCACAATGCCGCTGCGACCACGATCATTACCGGCCTTGAGAAGACTGCCGTGCAGGCATGCGCGATCCTTTGGCTTCTCCAGCTCGGCTGGGTCCGCGCCAGCCATGGACTACATCCCGATGCCCTACATCGAGGAGACCTCGGTGAGCCACCGCCAGGACTTGACCACCCGCGCGACGAACACGTGCTAACATGGAACAGACTGCTGGCAGAAAGACATGTGAGAATACCTGGCAGGCGCTCTGGTAGCTTCGCACCCACTGACTGCTGCAAGGGGACATCTTCTCCAAGTTACTGCAGGTACGGCGCTGCGACCGCGCGACAGTCCTCACCACGGCTGCTGACGTCCCCAGGAACGAATAGTCTGTCTGAATGGCGAGATCAACGACTACATGTCCGCGTCCATCGTTGCGCAGCTCCTCTGGCTCGAGTCCGACACTCCCGAGAAACCAATCACGATGTATATCAATTCGCCCGGCGGCTCCGTCACGTCAGGTTCGTCGCGTCCGCCCTCCGCGTTCCCTGGCGCAGCTCACAGAAGATGCAGGCATGGCCATTTACGATACAATGACATACATCAAGTCTCCCGTCTCGACCGTCTGCGTCGGCGGTGCTGCCAGCATGGCCGCGATCCTGCTAGCCGGCGGAGAAGCGGGAAAGCGATGCGCCCTGCCGCACAGCTCGATAATGATTCACCAGCCATTGGGTGGCACAAGGGGTCAGGCGTCGGATATTTTGATCTACGCGAACCAAATTCAGCGGATACGAGAGCAGTCCAATCACATTATGCAGCACCATCTGAACAAGGCCAAGGGACACGGCAAGTACAGCATCGAGGAGATCAACGACATGATGGAGCGAGACAAGTACCTGAGCGTGACGGAGGCCTTGGAGCTTGGTGTTATTGATGAGATTTTGACGAAGAGGACGGAAAAGGAGGGCAAGGAGGAGGGCAAGGTGGGCGAGGTGGGACAGACGCGCGCAGACTGAGCGGTGCCGTCCTTGACATTGGGTGGAAGCCCTATCCGGCCCGGAGGAACGGGTTGGAAAGGCGCAGGACGCAGCCTATACACGTCCATGGTCCGCCACCTATTGGGAGCCTCAAGCGGCGCGCCATGGTGTCGCGACACAGCCACGTTTCCGATGCTACCCTTGATACCTTGTGCCTGTCGGTGTGTACTGGCCCAGCATGTCAGCAGCGGCACGTTAGATAGGTAAGGAGGGTGGCGAGGGCAAGGATGCTGGCCAGCGTCCTTTGTACACGGGATACGGAGTATAAGCCAGCTGAAATACCCGCGCATGCTTGCGGCAACGTTGTGCATGCGTCATCTTCAGAATACACAGGAGCTCGGCGAGCAACGGTGTGGATGCAACACGGGACAGACTCGCCTGCATCTGCTGCAGGCCCAGAGCTCCCATGGACCAGACATGCATTGAAACGATGCAACAAAACCCTTGAAATTCCAAGAGCTGTAACTTCTGCGCCGTGGCGAAACAATGAAACATAACGTTGTCGCGAGATGGAAAGAGCTGCCACCCTTAAGAAGCCCAGCTCGGCCGATGTCGGCGCTGCTAACAAACCCGCCGAGGGAGGCATCGGACACGGCGCTGGCAGCGTGAGGGTGGCTGCAGCTTTATGTAACGCGGACGAGATGTCAATACGACAAAGCCCAGCTCGCGACAACACAGTCGTTGCAGGGCTCGTTCAAGGCTCGTCCAAGGTTTGTGCAAGTGCACCAAGTTGTTGCTCGATGCGGCTGGGCAGGTACGAGGTGCATCGCTGGATGCCCACAGCTGGCCAATAGAGTGCGCCCAATTACCTATGCGGAGCCCGTTGACCACAGCTCCGGCTCTGATCACAGGGAAGATCACAGGGACATGCCCTCACAAAAAACTGACCATCACGTCAGCTTCCCGACACCGCTGGCTGCAAGCTCCTCGACGACTCATCATCCTGCTCTCTTCACCACTGCTGCTTGCAATTGGGCACTCGGTGCAGGTGCTACAGGTCAACCCGGTCGATACCTGGGACTTGGACCGCACATCCTGACAGGCAACCTATTCGCTTCGCCAATTGACTCGATCGAATCGCTGCGTCTACCGTCCTCGGCACCACCATGCTCTCGAATGCTCTGCGACGGCGCGCTGGGGCGCTGGGTGCGCTGAGCAGGGCCAGCGTCGCCGCCGCGAGGAATCACTGGTAAGTCGGGCCGCGGCCCCTCGTACAGCTTCACGGGCACCGTAGTGCTAACGCAACATCCGCCAGGCGCTCCATCTCGTCGACCGCGCCGCGTCCGGCAGAGGAGAGGCTCAACAGGGTCTCGTCGGTCATCACACAGCCCAAGTCTCAGGGCGCATCACAGGCCATGCTCTACGCCACGGGGCTCTCCGAGTCGGACATGAACAAGGCTCAGATTGGCATCTCCTCGGTCTGGTACGAGGGCAACCCCTGCAACATGCACCTCATGGACCTGTCCAAGATCGTTCGCGGCTCCGTCGCCGCCGCCGGCCTCGTCCCCTACAGATTCAACACCATCGGCGTCAGCGACGGCATCTCCATGGGCACCAAGGGCATGAGGTACTCCCTGCAGAGCCGAGAGATCATCGCCGACAGCATCGAGACGGTCATGAATGGCCAGTGGTACGACGGAAACATCAGTCTGCCGGGATGCGACAAGAACATGCCCGGCGTGGCCATCGCCATGGGCCGCGTCAACCGCCCCAGCATCATGGTGTACGGCGGCTCCATCAAGCCGGGCTGCACCAAGAAGGGCGAGTCCATCGACATTGTGTCTGCCTTCCAGGCCTACGGCCAGTACATCACGGGCAACATCACCGAGGAGGAGCGCTTCGATATTATCCGCAACGCCTGTCCCGGCAGCGGGGCCTGCGGCGGCATGTACACGGCCAACACCATGGCCACGGCCATTGAGACCATGGGCCTGACCCTGCCTGGCAGCAGCAGCAATCCTGCCGAGGACGGGAGCAAGAGGGCCGAATGCGAGAGCGTCGGAGGGGCCATGCGAAACCTGCTCAAGGAAGACATTCGACCTCGCGACATCCTGACCCGCCAGGCCTTTGAGAATGCCATGATTGTCGTCTCCATTCTCGGCGGCAGCACCAACGCCGTGCTGCACTTGATTGCCATCGCCGACTCCGTGGGCATCAAGCTGACCATTGACGACTTCCAAAGCGTCTCTGATCGCATCCCGCTGCTTGCCGACCTGAAGCCGTCCGGCAAGTACGTCATGGAGGACGTGCACAAGATCGGCGGCACTCCGAGCCTTCTCAAGTTCCTCCTCAAGGAGGGCATCCTCGACGGCTCGGGCATCACCGTCACGGGCAAGACGATGAAGCAGAATGTGGAGGACGTGCCCGACTTCCCCGCCGACCAGGCCGTCATCCGGCCGCTCAGCAACCCGATCAAGGCCACCGGCCACATCCAGATCATGCGAGGATCGCTGGCTCCCGGGGGCTGCGTCGGCAAGATCACAGGCAAGGAGGGCCTGCGCTTCACCGGCAAGGCCCGCGTCTACAACGCCGAGGACGACTTCATAGACAGCCTGGAGCGGGGCGAGATCAAGAAGGGCGAGAAGACGGTTGTCATCATCCGCTACGACGGACCCAGGGGCGGGCCCGGCATGCCCGAGATGCTTAAGCCTTCTGCCGCTATTATGGGTGCTGGCCTGGGCAAGGACGTGGCGCTGCTCACGGACGGCCGTTTCTCTGGCGGCTCTCACGGCTTCATCATTGGCCACGTAGTCCCCGAGGCCATGGCGGGTGGCCCCATTGCTCTCGTCGAGGATGGCGACCAGATCATTATCGATGCCGAGAAGCGGGCGGTTGACCTGGACATTTCGGAGGCGGAGATGGAGAAGAGAAGAAAGGCGTGGAAGGCGCCGGCTCCGAGATACAACAAGGGCACGCTGAAGAAGTATGCATCCCTGGTGAGCGACGCCAGCTCAGGTTGTGTCACGGATGGGCCGATTCAACCGAGTTCATAAAAACGGTGCAGTCAATGTGTTGTCTATGTAGCTTACAAGGCGCTGGGAGATTTTCGGTCACCTGGGTGGATAGTTTACGTTAACTAGGCGCAATCGCCAACATTGTTCAATTTGCGACGCGCCTCCTCGCGCGGGCCAAGAAGAACTGGTATCAACAAATTTCAGAGTCCCATACAACCGGGCTGATGACCCGCCGCAACGCAGACATAACTCCTGTCCTGTAGCAAAAGTCTCTAGACGGCTCTCCCCAGCAAAGGGCCAGGGAGGTAATCCCATGCTCCTCCCAATGCGGCGCCAAAAAATTCATGAAACCGACACGCAGAGAACCAAGGAAATAGGGAGAACATCAGGTCTCACACAGCCCCAGTCCACGATGCCCCTCGATTCTTCCGTGCAGCATCTTGTCTCCCCCCTTTTCAGATCTGTTTCAGGCCTTCTTTTCATTCAGGGCTGCGACAAAGGCTTCCTTTTCCTTCATCGTCAAGCCGACTCTCTTGACTCTGCTCAGCCGCGCCAGGGCCTCGCCGATGCGATCCAAGACCCGTTGCTCGTCGCTGGAGACGACGGCGTCTGTCGCTTTCCGCTGCTTCAGGTCGCTAGCGCCATTCGTCGCCGTCGCGCCATTCTTCGTCGCAGCGGCCGTGTTCACCTGGCCCTCGGCGATGCGCACGCGGATGCAGGTCGTCGGGCGTGAAAGCAGGTTCCACAGGAACTTGAGCCACAGGCCGGGGACCGGAGTCGTCACATCCGACGGGGCGTATCGGATGCTGACGGGGAACACATGGACATCGGGCGGGCATTGGACCAAGGCCGGGCTGAAGGGCAGGATGGCTTTGCCGTTGGTGGTGCCGCACTCGGGGAAGACGGCGATGACGCGGTCCGGATGCTCCTCCAAGAGGTCTTTGACGTCCACTAACTTGGCATTCGGGGGCGCAGCAGTCTGAACCGCTCCCAGGGCCATCATGACCGCTCCCAGCAGGCCCACGCGCTGCACCTTGCGTGTACCGGGGTACGACGCGGTGAAGAGGGGGTCGAAGATGGCGGCGAGGTACACGGCGTCGATGGGGCTGGTGAAGTTGGCAGCGATGACGGACCCGGGGTGGGGAAAGCGCTCGCGAGGCTGCTCGGACAGGGTGCCGCGCTTGACGCCGTCGAGCTGGAGGTCTATCCACCAGATGCCGGGGATGGCCATCATGCCCCATAGCGCAATCTTGCGGGCAACGACGGGCAGCGGCAGGTAGTGGAAGAGGACGAAGTAGCTAAAGGCGTAGGTGAGGAAGACGGGGAGGCGGAAGACGAAGATGAGGCCGTGCGTCAGCGTTGCGACGGCAGATAGAGGCGTCGAGACAGGGAGGAAGGGCGCGATGCCCGTGGCTACAGCGAGGCGCGGGTGTGTCAGCCCGAGGAGCCCATGACAGAGCAAGCAACCGACGATGCGGCGACGCCGAGGGGTTTTCGCAGGGCGAGGTCGTACCTCTGTCGCGAAACTGGCTATACTTTTCCATCGCGGCGCGAGGGGCGGATCTGTGCCGCGGATCTGTGGGTTGCGGATTCAAGCTCGGTTGAAGATCCAAGAGGGCGTCGGTCGGGTCTCGTGCGACCTATCGAGGCATTGAAGGCGTGCGGCAAGGGACCAGTTCCCTCGGTGAGGTGGACACCTGGCGTTGGACAGATGGCGTTGGACAGAGACAGGAGGAGGTTGAGGTCGACTAATGTAATAATAGTAATAATAAAGGGAGGGCGACGCGGCGGGGTGCGATGGATGTGGAACTCGACGGCGTCAGGCAGCGCCGCTTCGCATTGTGGGGAGTCTGGATGGGAACGTCATGTTCAACCTCATCCATCAGTGACATGTGAATGCCTCGTGCTTACGAGAGACGGTGGGCCGGTTGACGGTTTGGAACGGGCGTGGCTGCGAGACGGGTTGTGGCCGTGGCTCGGCCGTGGCTCGGCTGTGGCTCGGCTGTGGCTGTGGCGTGTTGGTGGTTGCCCCTGACGACCGGGATAAGCAGCGGCACATCTGATCTGTGTCTCACGACCGCAACCACACGAGCTGCATGCCTGCAAACATCCCCAAATAATCGCGTGCTAGCGTGTCCAGCGCTCGACCGCTGCCAGTACTCTTTATCCGCCGATATTCTCTCAGAACCTCTCTTTCGCACCATCCCGATCCGTCGCGTCCTGCGCCTCGACCTCCACCACGCCTCGCGCATCGACGTCTCCCGACGGAGCTCTGCTCCTTATTTTGCCGATTCTGGTTCCTGTTTGCTTGCGGCGTGCGCGCGACCTCGTTGCCATGGATGGTTCTGAGAATCAGGTACGCCTCTGCATGCGCTCTGCGCTCTCTCGCGCGTGCCCGTTCCCCGACAAACACACGCACCAGGACGGGTGGCAGTGTTGCTGACTCGAGGCTCTCTGATCCTGCAGGCGTCGCAGCCGGCGCGAAACTTCAAGCAGAGTCGGCTGCGGGAACCGACTGTCAGCGCTGGGGGGCTCGCCGAGTGGAGCGATTCACAACAAAACTCTCGCATTCAGTCGGCCATCCCAGCGCCGCCCGGCTGCAAGGGCATAAAGCGCGAGATTCCCCAGCCAGGTGCGATGCCCAGCCCAGCTCTCTCATCCCGCGCGGTATGGATTATGCTGACATGAAGCCCCAGCTCCCCAGCCCGATGCCAAACGAAAGCCTCTCGCCGAACGAGCCGCCGAATACGCGCCCAAGCCAGCCATGGCGGCGGCCAATCCTCCGCGAACGGGCATCAAGGGCCAGACCCTACCAGCCATGTCACAGGTATGGATACTCCTTGCGTTGCCTGCAGCCTCCCATCAGCCAACTGGCACTCGCCACCATGCACCTGTTCCGCTAAGCTCTTGCTAACACGCCGTCTGGTAGCTTAAACAACCCTCCCGCATCACCGCGCCCGCACCAGCTTCATCCACGAGTAGTTTTGCTAAGAGCTTTGGACCCGGCCGAAACACCGTTTCCGATCGACCGGTGACGTCCAAGTCCAATGGTCGTCCCGGGCACGGCAGGTCGAGGAGCCAGGCACCGCGTCCGCGGACCGCCCACGACCATCGCGACGAAGACCATTACGGCGATGTCTCTACAAGCAGTGGTACGACTCACGTCCCCGAGCACCTTAGAAGCAACCCGAGTCTCGCTCCTCTCCCAGTCTCCAAAGTCAGGGAAGTCAAGAACATGCGATCGCTGTCACCAACCAGAGAAAGTTCTCCAACGCCTCAGCTCAACAATCTGAGCCTCGATTACGACCGATCACGTACATTAGGAAGTCAAGTGGCCTCCCGACCCAGTTCACAAGCCCTTTCACAGTCATCAAACATCAACTTTACTCGGCCTGGCAAGAAAAAGGACAAGACGACGGAAGCCACGCTGCCTCGTCCGGCGGCTTTACAGGAGACCTAGGTGGTACTCCCCAAGACGCCGACCGATAGGCAGGTGAAGCTTCAGTTTGAACGACTCCAAACCTCCCTCACTGGCATCAAAGCCTCTCGCTCCCCGTCGAAATCCCCTTCCCCGCGAAAGTTTTTGACAAAGGATTCTAACGTGACTGGCTACACAGCTTGGGACGTCGACGGCCGAGTCGACACAATTGAGTCGCAATTCAAGGAGCTGAAGGACATGGTCAACACTACACTCACTCAAAAGAAGGGAGATGAGGATGCCTTTGAGATGGCCAAGTCCAGAGGTAAGCGTCCGCGACCCCCGTTGCTGATGGCGCATGAGGCTCATGGAGTTGTGCAGTTTTGGAACTCGAGGACTACCGAAAGAAGCTGGAGGAGCGCCACGACAGGTTGAAGGACGAGCTGGACGCTGCCAAGGACGATGGGCGACAATTGCGGCACGAAATGGACAGGCAGCGGTGGGACCACATCCGGAAAGTCGACGACATCGAAAGGCGACATCGAGAGACCGCGGACGACCTGTCACGACAGCATCGAACGGCCGTCGAGGATTTGAGTCGTGAGTTGGGTCAGCTCAAGGAGCAGGAGACCAAGGAACACCAACAGCGAATGGACGCTCTAACACGGCATTACCAACAGGAGCTGGAGGATGAGCGCCAGAGAAGGGACAGAGAAACCCAGGAGATTAGGACGCGGATGAGCAACGAGTACCAGGACATGGATCTGGCGCTGCAGCGCAAAGATCGCGAGGTCCAGGAGCTCGGGTCAAGGGTCGAAACGCTGAGGGCGGAGCTGGAGCGCGAGCGGTCGCTCAACAGCAGCTTACAGACAAACATTTCGGAGCTGTCGGCATCCAACACCACCCTCGAGGCCAAGATCAACTCGCTCAAGTCGCACGTCGAGTTCCTCGAGTCCGACAGCAAGGCACAGTCGGATTCCTTTTCCAGCATGGAGGCCAGGCTGCAGGAGGCGCTGCGGGCGGCAGACGAGGCGCGACAGAAGCTCATTAAGGAGGAAACCGAGCGGCGAGTGCTCTTCAACAAATACCAGGAGCTCAAGGGAAACATTCGAGTGATGTGCAGAGTGCGCCCAACCCTCACCAACGGCGAGGGCGAAGAGGCCAAGATCTCCTTCCCGGATGACAAGACGTCGGCCGAAATAGTGTTGGCCGGTCCCGAGGAGAGGAGCAGCTTGGGGGCCGTCTCGAGGAAGAACTACCCCTTCGAGTTCGACCGCGTCTTCACGCCCGGCACGCAAAACGAAGAGATTTTTGGTGAGATTTCGCAGCTGGTGCAGAGCGCGCTGGACGGATACAACGTGTGCATCTTTTGCTACGGCCAAACAGGCTCGGGAAAGACGTACACCATGTCGTCTGACGACGGCATGATCCCTCGGGCGACACACATGATCTACGATACCATCACCAAGCTCAAGGAAAAGTCGTGGGAGTACACGATGGAAGGGTGCTTTGTCGAAGTGTACAACGAAGAGCTGAACGATCTCTTGACGCCAAACGAGCGCAGCTCAGACGGCAGGCCCAAGAGGCTCGAGATCCGCCACGACGAGGCGCGCAAGCAGACGGCCATCCTCAACTGCAAGTCGGTGCAGCTCAACTCGGCGTCAAGCGTGGAGAGGATGCTGCAGGAGGCGCAGAGCAACCGGTCGGTGGCGGCAACAAAGGCCAACGAGCGGTCGTCTCGGTCTCACAGCGTCTTCATCCTGAAGCTCGTGGGCGAGAATTCGGCGACGGGGGAGCGCTGCGAGGGCACGCTGAACCTCGTCGATCTCGCCGGCTCGGAGCGGCTGAAGCACTCGCAGGCGGAAGGCGAGCGGATGAAGGAGACGCAAAACATCAACAAGAGCCTGAGCTGCCTCGGCGACGTCATCGAGGCGCTGGGCAGGGGCTCGGGGCACGTGCCGTACCGCAACTCGAAGCTCACGCACCTGCTGCAGTATAGCTTGGGCGGGAACAGCAAGACGCTCATGTTTGTGATGGTGTCTCCGCTGGAGACGCATCTGAAGGAGACGTTGACGAGCCTAAGGTTCGCCACAAAGGTACGTGCTCTCATGTTTCGAGCCGAGAGGTGAGCCAGGTTTGCTGACATTGCCTCCCAGGTGCACAATACCCACATCGGCACCGCTAAGGCGACGAAGAAGGTCAAGGGGCAAGAGGCCTAGGAAGGGGCCGGGAGAGGAGAGCACTGTCGCCGACGCTGTGGCGTGTTGTGCTTGAAGGGGTCGAGGGGAAGAGCTTGGCGAGTAGACGGTGTGCCCGTTGGACGGCAAGGACGACGTATGCTCATTGCCATGGTTGAAAGGTGTCTGGTAGAGAGGCGCTGGGTTGGTTGACGAGGAGATGTGGGAAATCTGTTTGAAAGGCTAGCGCGCCTCGAAGGTTAGGATGACTGTACGACCAATTACTGTTTAGGAGCTGTATACTGATACTCGCATTGCACTGGCACATTGCGATGGTTGCATCTGTTTCGTTTGCGTTGCATGCATCGAAGGCTTGAAGTTGTCGCATAGTGCTTCGCCTGTTCAACCCTCTACCCTGTATGTACAAAGTACAAGGCCCCATCTAGAGCGTAGGACGATGGATATACTATTCCAGCGGCGAATCACTCCGACAAAGCCCACGAGACGTGCATAGCTCATAAGGTACCTCGGCTGCATTTGAAGAACGCATGCTACGAGGATCGAAGCGACCTTGGTTGCCATGTTCGAGGCTGGAGGTATTACTGCCAGGTGGGTGACTGCGTGGGAGTGTGTGGGGGTGCGTGGGGAAGCCAAGTGCTTCGCGTCTCCCATTGCACCTGTCGACAAACGTCGTGCCCAGCATCATTCAAACATCCACAACAGCACCTCCACCAACCGATGGCGAAGGGGTCACGCGGCCTCGAAACGTCCATGTGGGCGCCAGGCGCGCAGAGAGCCCGGTCTCTTCCGCCGCCGCCGCCGTCCTCGTCGCCGTCGTGTGCCGCGACCTCGACGCCCCAGGCCAGAGCCATTGCGCGTGCCCAGGCGCTGCACCGATTCGAGCAGGCCTGCGGGCGGCTGCGGTGGAAGTTCATCGACCTCGAGAGCTCGTACAGCCGCGCAAACGCGCCGGAGCCGTGGGCGTTTTCGGCGCAGGACGCGGAACGAAACTTCAAGGTGGACTTTCACGAATTCTACGTGTGGATCGAGCAAGCCGTGGTGCTGCTCCTCAAGGTGTTTGGCACGAGCGTTGAACGGGGAAACATGAGCAGCAGCAGGGACCAGAAAGACCGGTTCGCGGCCGCCCACGCGTACCACCACAACGTCCTCAAGGCGCTCGACGACGAGGCGCACCCGCTGCACCAGGCGCTCGGCCGGGGCGACGTCAACCACGCGCTGTGGAAGGCAAAGGAGCTGCGGAACCGGTGGAAGGACGCCGCCGAGGGCCGCGAGACGCCGCCCCTCAAGATGTACGACCTGAACTGGATCGTGACCGAGGCCATGAAGGGCCTGGAGGCTGCGTACGAGGTCGCCTCGGCTAGGGTCCGGGAGGAGCTGGCCAACGGCCAGGTGGAGATGGCCGGTCAGCAGCAGGCCGTCGAGGACGAGTGGGAGTGGATGGTGGAACCGATGGACTGGGAGGCCTGAGGTGAGACGGCGACGTGCGTGTACGTCTTGTGCATTTTGAGGACGCCGTGGCCAGGAGAGCGTGCACGGTACGATACCCTTGTTCTGAATTCGAGTGTACGAGTTTGAAGCACGGGTGCGACAGCTTCGACGACTTGGCTTTTCGGGCTCTACCGGCATCGGCATTCGCCCCAGAGCTGCGAGCCAGACCAACCGCGAGGACTGTTTCTCGCCCCACACGGAATCAATGCGAATCCTCGTCTCTCTTTGTGGCCTCTACCTCTCCCTTGGTCGTCTCCTTGCCCTCGAGGCGCGCCTCTCCAAAGGCCCTCCTCAGCTCGCATCTACCTAGGTTCTTGCCCCCCGCCTTGCACTCGTCGCACTGCTTCCCGTGGCTGACGAGCAGCACATGCAGCGGATACTTTTCCTCGTCCGGGGCCGTGGCGTCGAGGTGCGCCTGGGCCTCCTCCCGCGTGGCCCCGGCCGGCCGCCAGCCCAGCAGGCCCGCAGGCGGTACACGTGCGTGTCGACGGCGAAGATCGCGCGCCGCAGGCACAAGAGGAGCACGCAGCCCGCCGTCTTGGGCCCGACGCCCGGGAAGGAGAGCATCTCGCGCATGGCGTCGTCCTCGGAGGCGGCGAACAGGTGGTCGAGCGAGTAGGCGCCGGGCCGGGCCTTGGCCTGCTGCAGGATGCCGATGATGATGCGGGACTTGACGGCGCCGAGCCCCCCGAGTGGATGTTGCGGCGGAGCTTGGCCTGGCCGCCGGCGACGATGGCGTCCCAGCGGTTGCTGCCGCCGTAGACGGCGTCTATGCTCTGCTTAGCGCGCGAGCTGTTGCTGCCGCTGGTGTTGTGGGAGAGGGCGGTGCGGACGAGGGCGTCGAGGACCGAGGGTGAGCTGCCGCAGCCGGCGCCGGCGGTGGGCGCGAGGACGTGCTCGGGGCGCGCGCGGTCGCCGTGGAGGCCGGTGAGGATGCCGTGCGCGAGGACGCACTCGTCGGGCGTCGGGTGGGCGAAGCCGGGGAAGGGGGACCGTCGGGGGTGCAGCGAGGGCGTGGCTGTCTTGGTCCGCCTGGCTGGTCTGGGACGCGCGTCTCGGGCTCGTCAGTCATGCTGCTGCCACGGCTGACGCTTCGAGCGCCGCGCCTGGGCGGCGCCGCAGCATGCGAGTACGTCGTGCTGGCCATTGTCTGCTGCCGAGCCATAGGGCGAGGGCGAGAGCTGCTCTGCCTGCATTGGCGGGAGGTGAGCTGGTGGTCGCAGGAAAGACGGGGGAACTACAGATGCTGATGTCATGACTGGGCCGCCGTTGCGTCTAAGCTGCCGTGACAGGGACCTGGCGCCAACCCCTCAAGACGTGTCGAGCTGTTCTGTATGACCGAGTCTCATACATCGGTCCGTCGCCGCCACGCATCAGCAAACGGCTTTGGCAGTCGGAGCGACCCGCTGAGTGCTGAGCGGCGCCGAGTGGGCACCGGGCCGGCGCTCGGTTCCGGTGCCGCCGCCGCGTCCGAAGATGCCACATCACATCCATGGCTCAAGCGATCGGCGAGGCAATACTTTGCACAAACGACTGCATACATACCTAGGCAAATAGGTACGGACTGCGGATACACTACTACGTACTTGTACGAACCATCATCCCCGCACTGCATGGCTCCCGTGTCCCTCGTGGAGCCACCATGCATCTTCTGCCCAAGTGCTTACACGAGGCATCCAGGCCGCCCTATTCGATGCCCGGCTCGAACGGCTCCCTCGCATCGGCCCCGGGTCTGACGTGCGCACCTTGGGCGGGGTTAGACAACGCATGCTTTGTGACACGCCTTCATCCGTGGTGACGCGGGGGTATATATTCGCTTCCTGGTGCGACACAAGGCCGCTATGTCTCCAACGCCGAGCAGCCCGAGTCGGCACGACGACATCACCGAAAGGCAGCAGACACAATGCGCTCTTCGCTCGTTGGGCCGGTGCTGCTGGCCGCCCTCGCCGCCTCGCCGCTCTGCCACGCAGCGTCGTTCGACTACATCATCGTCGGCGCGGGGACGAGCGGGCTGGTGCTGGCCAACAGGCTCTCGCAGGATCCTAGTGTCACCGTCGCCGTCATCGACCCCGGGGCGGATCAGCGAGGCAACCCCAAGGTCAGAAACCCGGCGGCGTCGACGCAGCTGACAAAGTCCCCCCTCAACTGGGCCTACCAGAGCGTGCCCCAGGCCAACGCCGGTGGCCGGATCATCGAGTACGGGGCTGGCAAGGGCATAGGAGGCACGAGTCTCATCAACGGTAAGGCCAACCCGACAGCCGGTTGCGACGCCGGCGCTGGCGGCTTTGCTTACCCTTGGCGTCCAAGGCATGGTGTACATTCGCGGCGACAAGGCGCAGTTCGATGCCTGGGAAGAGCTGGGCAACCCTGGCTGGAACTGGGACACGCTTCTCTGCTACCACAAGAGGCTCGAGAAGTTCTCCCCGCCGGAGCCCTGGCAGGTCAAGGTCGGGGCCTCTGCGAAGAGCGAGTATCACGGGGAGCGAGGCCAACTCCACGTTGGATTCACGCCCGTGCTGCAGAACGGCTCACTCTACGACGACGCCAGGGCGTCGTGGGCAAAGGTCGGCCAGGGCGCCAACGAGGACGTCAACGGCGGAGCGGCTCGAGGGTTCGGCGTCTGCCCGCAGACCTTGGACGCCCAACGGAATCTGAGATGGGACGCGGCCACGGCGTTCCTCTGGCCCGTGTCCGCCCGGCGGAACCTGCATCTGCTCAACGGCACCGCCTCCAGAGTCGTGTGGGCGCCTGGCCGCGACACGCGCGGCCCGCAGGCGTCGGGCGTCGAGTACACGACGCCGACAAACGAGCGGCAGACTGTCAACGCCACCAGGGAGGTCATCATCTCGGCCGGTGCGTTGCGCACGCCGCTCATCCTCGAGCGCTCCGGCATCGGAAACCCGCGACTGTTGAAGGAGATGGGCATCGAGCCAGTCGTTGACTCCCCGGGCGTCGGCGAAAACATGATTGACCAGCCCATCGTGTCGCTGCTGTATGCGAGCAAGGTCACGCACAACGGGACGAGCCCGTACGCCACGTTTGCCACCGCGAGGGACCTCTTTGGGAGCAAGGTTGGCGACGTGGCCGCTTCGACAAAGGCCAGTCTCCGGCAGTGGGCCGAGCAGGCGGCGCAGTCGAGCAACGGCGGCCTCAACGCGTCCGCGCTCGAGCACATCTTCCGAGTTCAGCACGGCCTTGTGTTTGACAAGGGAGTAACGATTGTGGAGATTCTGACGATGGCGTCGGCCGACAAGCTCGCGTCCGCGTTCTTGGACCTGCTCCCCTTTTCTCGGGGCAGTGTGCACTTGCGCTCCGCCGACGACATCGACGGCCCCGTCATTGACCCCAAGTTCCTGGCCGTTGGCTTCGACAGGACGGCGCAGATCGCCGCCGGGCGCCTCGCCGCCAGGTTCTGGCGGACGGCGCCCATCAGCGACCTGGTGGCCGGCCAGTCTCTGCCCAACGCGGCCGTGCTGCCCCCGGACGCGACGGACGAGCAGTGGGAGAGCTGGACGGCCGGCGCCCTCGGCTCCGGCTGGCACCCGGTCGGCACGGCGGCCATGATGGCCAGGGAGCTCGGCGGCGTCGTGGACCCCTCGCTGCGCGTACACGGGACGAGGAACCTCCGGGTGGTGGACGCGTCGGTGCTGCCGATGCAGTTCAGCGGGCATCCCACGGCCACTCTGTATGCCGTTGCCGAGCGGGCGGCCGAGATGATCAAAGGGGGGCGATGAGCCGCTGCTTCGGGGCCGGGGCCTGGCACATGTCAAGATGTGCCACCCTGTGTCTGGGCCACGGCGAGGTGTTTTCGCAAGTAGCTGGGCAGAGCTGGTCCGAGAACTGCGCATGACGTAGAGGCAACCAGTGCCTGCATATTGACAAGTTGCCCCTTATTCATCCCAGCAGCCAGGTGACGCTGCGCGAGTAGGCACCTCCGTTGGTCGGCGGACACTGTCCGGCCCTCGTCAGGTGCGCCGACGAGGATGAAGCCTCGGTGCTATAAGTCGCCAAAGTGTCAACGAGGGGGGGCCACGTCCGCCTGGCGCTGTGCTTGTTGTACGGAGACGTTACGTAGCCCGGCAGCTTCCTCGACAACCACCGCCGCCCCCTGGTGGCGCGGTTTGTTGCTCCGACAAGGTGCATGGCGACGTCCCCGACTCCCCGGGGCGATGCTGGGGGATGCGACGCTGCTCGCCCACGTCTAACCCTTCCCGCTTCTCGGAATGGACGGACCCCAAATCTCTCCACCTCAGCCAGTCCTCCACGAGCCTCGCGGCGGCCCCGGATGGGGAGTTTCGAGACGGGGTCTGCGGCGTTTGTTGCAATTGCCACTGACGAGTTGCCAGCGGCGCTGTGGCCCGTTGTTGGCTCCGACTGCAGAGGTTAGTTACATCGGCCGTTGTGTACATGCGGAAGACGACGCGGCCGGGCCTTGAAATGTGAATTGCAGATCTGCCAGGGACCAGTTCTGCTCTCGCATTTGATGCCCGATGCCTGACGCCGCCCGTGTACGCCTTTGAAGAAGCATGTCGTCGTGGGCGGGAGTACGAAGCACATCAAAGCTGCATGTACGGGCATGCAGGTGACTTGCCAATCGGGTTGAGATGGCCTTGTCCGACAACAGGTCACCCAGAAGCCACAGATGACGATGAGCGGTTACCAGCAAGCGATCCATCCAGGAGCGCAGCCTCCGCCTTGTTGGCGGAAATGGGTTCCACGGGCTGCGGCGCATCGCGGGCCTCCCCTGGACCAAGCGTGTGGTCTTCACAACCTCCCCCCGGCTTGTGGTATACCCGTCCAGCGGGGTTTGTGCAATCGCAACGGTCATTAGTCTCCATGAGTCCATGGCGAGCATATACGAAGTATTCACAGAGACGAGCTGCCTATTAAAGGCCATGCCGCCTGCCGCGTGATCCGGAGAGACTGCCGGGCTCCTCTACTCCCATGGACTGCGCATCTGCCGGCAGCTCCTCGGCGTGATTGAGACGGAGCTGAGCAACATCACCTGGCATGGCTTCTGCTCTGAGCGCTCTCCAGAGCTGGCTCGCTGGCGCCTTGGTGCTGCTGTTGACGATGGCCGTCCTCCTCGTCGGCCGACTGACATGGCGGCGACCCGCGTTTCCCAGCAGCGCGCCTCGCCTCCTCAAGGGATGGCCGGTAATCGGGTCGCCGGGCTTCTTCCGCGCAAGAAGCGACTTCCTCCGGGACTGCAGGGCAAAGAGCCCGGATGGGCAGTTCAGCTTCTACTACGGGGCCCATCCCATCGTTGCCGTCTCCGGTCCGTCTGCAAGATCATCCTACTACACCACCCGCGGACTGGACGTGACTTCTGGGTACGGACCGAACATGGACACGCCCCTTCATGCGGCTGCAGTCTAGGGTCACTAATGCCCTGTGTGTAGATTTTCCGCCCTCATTGCTGCCTCACCCAATGTTGACCACTTACTCAAACGCGACATTACGGCCCATTTCACGCTCATGATCAAGCGCTTCCTGCAAAAGCATCGTCTGGCAGCGAATCTCCACCACCTTACGACCGACACCGACGTTGCTCTCAGGAAAATCAGTACCTTGTCTGCCGTCGAACCCTTTGATGTCATGATCAACCTGGTGTACCAGTTGACGCACCGCACCCTGGGCAGTAACGACGTGGCTGCCGACCCCAGGCTGCTCGCCGAGACCCTCGCCGCCTACGGCCGCATGGACTGCAGCTCGGCAATCGAGGTCATGTTCCCCGGCCTGCCGACACCCAACAAGCTGAGGAAGATGTGGGCCGGGGCAAAGCTGCACTGGACGTTTAAAAAGATCATGGACGACCGACGCAAGACGGGCAGGAGAGAGCCTGACGCGATGCAGGAAATGATGGATCAGGGAGACAAAGACGTCATGATATCCTCGGTGAGCTCAGCCCACCGGAGCACGCCCATGACTGAATCGCTGACGCCATCCCGCAGATCATCATGGCCTCTCTCTTCGCCGGCCTCATCAACAGCGGGTTCAACGCAGCTTGGATCCTCTGCTTCCTCTCAAACGACCCTCACTGGTACGCCGAGTTGCGGGCCGAGGTTGACGCCGCCGTGTCCAAGCACCGGCTGTCGGAGGATGAGACGGCGGCGGACATCCTGCCGCGTCTCTCAATAGAGGAATGGGAAACCGAGTTTCCGCTCATCGACCTCGGTCTGCGAGACTCCATCCGGATGATTACGCCAGGGGCGTCGATTCGAAAGAACATAAGCGGAAAGGACATCAAGATTGGCGACACCGGCCGGGTCATCCCCAACAATACATTCGTGGTGAGGCACACCAACGGAGGCTACCGGCGCAGACGCGAGAAGTGCTGACGAGCAGAGCAAAGGTATATCCCTTTGATGACGCCCACATGAACGACCAGCTGTACAAGGACCCCACGAAATGGGATCCTGGCCGCTACCTTTCGGGAAGAGAGGAGGACAAGAGGGCTCCGCACGCATTCGTGGGCTGGGGAAGCGGGCTGCATCCGTGCTGTGAGTTGTGCCAATTTGATTCCCGTGAGCTTGTGCAAGTCGCTAACTTGGAGCAGTGGGAATGAGGGTCAGGCCCCTTGCTTAGCAGCAGGTAGACTGACGACGACGCTGACGGTCCTGATAGTTTGCAAAGCTCGAGATTACAATCTCGACGGCCATGTTCATGGCATACTACGACTTTACGCGCTGTGACAAGCACGGCAACGCCACAGCGGAGCCGTTGCCCAACATTAACCGAAACGCCATCGGTGCGAAGCGGCCAGCCGCGAATGTCTTTTTGAAGTGTAGCCCTCGATTCGAATTCGTCAATGGGAAGCAAAAGGGCGGCAATGTTGCGGGCCGAGGGGGGTAGGGTTCGGGGTTGTGGCCCGTGGGAGAGTGAAATGCCCATGCATCAGACGGGGGAACAGAGACCCAAGGATGGCTAGATGGCATTTTCATGCGATTGTAACGCCTACTAGGGGAATAAGGAGAGGCAAGGAGGCTCGTAGCTAGCTACGCTGGAAGGACAAGGGTGACGAAACATGAAGGCGCATGCTTTGCCTGCATCTTGGCTTGTGGCTCGCGCTCCACAGCAAGAGACCAAGGCGTCAGCGCAGCAGGGCCGACCAATAAATCTGAGCTTTAGTCTAAAGTGACCAAGTACAAAGCCGTCGACCAACTTGTGATGTTCGCATATTGTCCGTGTCTTCCTGGAGGCGTCTCGAGCTGGAGGTCTACTCGTGTCGAGCAGCGCAGACACTAGATCGTGCTACCTTAGGCATCAGTATCTGTCGGCCGGTTATTTTCTCCATCCGAGCACGTATCTGGGCTGTTGATGAGCTCAGCGGGATAGACATCAGTTGTCCAGTTTAACGCGCTTGTTTTTAACTCGGACTTGTCACTCCCGCTGTAGTCGCCCTCGCGTCTTAGAAGCTCATGCTGCCAGGGTTGCCCGACATGGAATACCCTGCGCGGACCTACAGCGTCCCTGATACCGTGCACGTTTCGTTCCCCGTAGCTGGCAAAGGGCATTTGTTCCTTAAAGCAGTGATTCAGAAACATGCACGGATGGCATACTCCTCTAAGTTTTGCCTCTTCTCCTTTTGAACGTCTTCTACTCCAGTCAGTCCAGTGGAGGTTAAATATTGGGAGTTATTAAAATGTCCCTGCATTTCAATAAAATGTCCTCAAGCTGTGGCTGCGACGGTCGCCTAACCGTGCCGTCAGAGCACACCGTTGCGGCTAATATAGAAGATCCTCGTGAGGGACTCTGTCATGGTTGGGTTGCTATATGATAGTGTAGGGCAGGGTGCACACGTTGCCTCGCTTAATTGCCTCAATAATATTGCGCGCCAGCGTGGCCGAACTGCGTTAAATGTATTGAATTTAATGCCTCGACGGGCAACGGCCACAACCGTAGCTTGGGGACATTTTAACAACTTCCTGAGTGGCAACCCGCAATGCATCCCACCACCCTTCTCACGGTACCTGCCCTCACGTTGACATGCCTCGCACAAACATGCTACTGGCCAAATCGCGGCGAGGCTAAGTCGCTTGTGCCCTGCTCAGCAGGTCCAGACAAAGCGTTCGCGACGTGTTGCTACGAGGGCCACTACTGTCTATCCAATGGGCTGTGCTTCGAACCCACGGGTATGACCATGTATCGCGCAGGCTGTACCGACCAGAGCTTTTTGTCGCAATCATGCGGCCAGTACTGCCATGGTAAAAACGGCGGGCTATCAGGTGAGAAGGACCTTTGGGGCATAAGGGGAGGTTTATTGACAGAGTTCCGTAGTGACAAACTCACATTGTGGTGTCTGGACGTGCGGCAAAAACAAGGCTTCCTGTACCATTGATGGGTGTGGCTCAAAAAACTTTACGGTCCCTGCTGGAAAGATCCTGCAGAACGCTGCTCTACGATCGGACCTTGGAAGCACACCAGTCACGACGACGGGCACTGCGACGAGCTCCGCGACACCAACGATAAATGTAAAGGCCGATGGGAGCGTATCTGCTGGGGCGGCTGCTGGCATTGGAGTTGGAGTCGGTCTGCCGCTGGCACTTTCGGCTGCGGGACTCCTCATGCTGCTGCTGCGAGAGAAATGCAGGAGACGGGAGGACGAGAAGCAGGTAGACGAAGTGAATTCGTCTGGGGCATGCTCGTCGCCGCCTAATGTGCAGCATGCCCCTTGGGCGCCTGTGCGGGACACCAATGAGTTGAGCGCAACGGCAAAGAGCGATATGATGGAAAATGACTGCCAGAGGTACGAGCTCGAAGCTTGAACGCGACGGAAAAGAGAGTTTCAAGGTATCCATGTAGATTCATATAGATTCATGTAGATTCAAGGTTAGATCTCTGCAATACGACCTGCCTGCTTACATTTTGGCTTGATCAAGACAGGATTCTCCATCTCAGTGCTCCAATGCTCTTAGGATTCGTGAGGCCCTTTGTCCATACGCGCTGGCTGCCGTCGGTCCATGCACCCACCCACCAATCGTCCGGGCTGTTCACCCGAGGAATTGCGACAACTGGGCAAAGTGTTGTGTTTTCATGGAGAAGGACTCTTCAGTTCTTGGAGGGTCTTCTTTAGCAGGACCCTGCTTGCGATTCGCCAGAAAATTCATTCGGCGGGTCGACAAGGGGGTCGTCGATCGATTGCGCAGATGATCCAAGGATCAGGGTTCTTCTGCCGAAACCGTCGTGTGGTGCAACTTTGGGGGTGTCGTGATCTCATTCGCAGTCTCATGTTTACAATCGCCTCGTTGGCCCATCTCATTGTAGTCACACAGGTTGTTGCAATCACACTATATACAGTGATATCGCGGAGATTCTGCTAAATCGTCAGAGCGGCGATGATACCTGCAATGTAACAACAACCAGGCCGTTGGGGACGTTGTCACATCAATGCCACATCACGTTGATGGCACGGGTGTTACAACGAAGTCTCACGCCTTAATTTAAATACAACGCTCCAAGGAATCGACTTTCTTGCTCATTTAGCTAGAAATCAAGAGTCTTTACAAGTCCAATGCATCACATATTGACACATCACAACGCGTTAGACGTGTGCTCTGTCGGAATGATGAGACGTGCATATCTGACAAGTCAAAGTTGTTGCGAGTGCTCATTGGCTGACGCATTTTAAACAAGGCATGACGTGGAAGTGGCATGACATTTCATGCGGAGGCCTTCATCCCTGTTCGAATGCTAAGGCATCGTTGGCGACGTAATGATTTGTGCTGTCATGGCCCGTCCAGCCCTTAGTAAAGCCTGCCACGATTCGGCATTGTAGTCCAGCCATGTGATGGGTCTTCCCACGGATTGAAGTTGGGTTTGCCCAACCAAACCAGCCGTGATTCTGGGATGGCACGGGACATGTATGGACGAGGGGAGTCAAGGCACAGGAGCGAGTACAAGGCAGATGGCAATGGCTTGTGGGGCTTGCAGGGTATGACGGCGATGACCGCCTCTCCGGTTTGGCGAGAGTTTGTCCTTCGAGTTGACGGTATGTGGAGCAGCATGGATCCGTTGAGCAGTCGAACAAGAAAGCCCCCATAACGTTCGGCTGAGGTGTAGCAACACGCTGGTTAGCCAGGCGTGTCCTTCTCCAGTAAGCGACAAAGAAACGGAGAAGTGTGTGCCAGAACAATGCGGTAGAGAGGAACTGCCAACACGAGGTGCCAGAAAGCCTTGACAAATCCACCCCCGCGGAAAAGGGCTGCCCAACGCTCACGCAGTCCATGAGGGGGGCACCACAAAATGCGGACTACATACCTTCTTGGGGGGGAACCAGAGACATGGTCCCGGGTCTGCATGAACTCTGTAGGATGGGATGCATCAAACTAGCAGCGGCGTGCAGGCATGGGGCCACAATATGTACGGACTACCACAAGCTTGCATGCACGGCATATGATATATGTCGACAAGGGGCCGTTCCTATTGATCCTGGATGGGGCACGCGCCCGTTAATAGCAAATGACAGCTGACGGTGACGGACTACTGCTGCATGTCGTGGCTTCGGTTTGCCACGTGTACTTCGCACTTCAGCTAGTTGACGGCACCGAGGCTATCGGGCTGCCACGAAGCCCAAAGACGGATATCTTCATGGACTAGCGGGGTGGGCAGGGACTAGATGGTACGTGGTATGGTCGCATCGTCCAAGACGGAACGGCCGCTCGAATGTTCGTGACTTCTCGTTCACAAAGCCGTCGAGATTGGATGAAAAAGATTTAAAGAAAATGCAGCATGGAGAATGTCAGGATTGCTGTCGTCGGGCTCGGTACGCTCCATTCCAAACGGGTCTCGGTTGTGTGTGGGTTACTGAAGCTAATGACAAATTGTATGCAGGCCCAGCCGGTCTGACGGCGATAAAGAATCTACGAGAAGAGGGATTCGATGCCGTTGGCTTTGAGAGGCGAGACAAAGTCGGCGGCCTCTGGTCCTCCAGTTCCAACACCTCCTATACCTCCGTTATACAGGGAACCGTATCAAACATCAGCAAGTTTGTTGTAAGTAGAGAATTCTCGGCCGCAAATGCCTCCATCAGTCATTGACGTCTCAGTCTGGCTTTAGTGACTTCCCGGTTCCGAAAGGTGCTAAATTTCGTTCCAAATCTCTCTAAACCCCGAATAGTTATTGACTATGCTACTCCAACTGCAGAGTATCCCCCGTATCTCGCCGGGGCCCAAGTGGCGGAATATTTCCAGTCGTACGCGAAGCACTTTGGACTGGAGCAACACATTCGGTTCAGCACCACAGTTCATAAAGTAACTCGCGACAATTCCGATGGTGGATGGAATTTATACGTCACAGGACCAGACGGAGATTGTGTTCTTCATTTCCACAAGGTGGTGTTTGGGACCGGCTCCGAGACGACTCCAATCTGGCCCGCCATGCCCGGCAAAGATAAATTCAACGGCATCGTCATCCACGGGCAAACCTACCGCAGGTGTGCTCAATAGGTATCCCTTGCGGAAAGAATCAAAAGATGTGCTGACCATTTGCTGCAAAGCCCCGAGGAGTTCACGGGCAAAAGGGTGATGGTCGTTGGAATTGGCAACACAGCATGTGAAGTGTCGCTCAGCCTCTCCAAGCACACCTCCAAGCTGTACCAGGCCTATCGCCGCGGACGAATCATGGTCTCGCGGTATCTTGATAACGGCATTCCAACCGATAGTACGATACCGTGGCCAATTTTACGCCTAAAGTACCTGTTGGATTTCAAGATTCCGTGGCTGACAGTCCCCATGGTCGACAAGTTTATGATTCAAAAAATGATCAGCGATGCCGCTCGCGACGAACCCGCGGAGGTCGGCACTTCCGAGAAAGACAGACTCAAGCGTGCCGAAAAGAGGGTCAAGAAGGACTGGCGGCTGACGCCCTGCCCAAGTATGGCTCATGAGAACCCGGCCGTTCAAGAGCACTTCATTCCCGCCCTATACTCTGGGGAGATTACTCCAGTCCGAGGATTCAAGGGTTTTGTCGGCGCCAGTCAGGTTCTGCTGGACGACGAGTCTGTAGTCGAGGTGGACGCTGTTATTTTCTGTACCGGATATTCGCTCGACTTCAGCATCATGCCAGAACTGGAAATGGATGGAACGTGTGGCTTACCATTAACGACTGCCCAGCATATATCTGGGGACAAAGCAACGGAGAAAGGTGGCGAAGACGGCGATCCTATGGACCGTCGGAAACAGCCTCATCTCCCTCGCCTGTATCAGATGATTTTCCCGCCACGCTACGCTTCATCCGTTGCGCTTTTGAGCTGGATGGCACCGCAGGAGAGTGTGTGGTGCGTGTGCGAGCTCGCATCCATGGCTGTCGCTCAAACATGGGCAGCGGAAACGTCTCGAAGCTTGGGACTCAACGAGCCGCCCCGCGGCTACAAAAGACAAGCATTGCTGCCCTCCGTAGATGAGATGAATGTCCAGGTGGACAACTACCACGCTTGGTGGCGGAAGGAGTGGGACAAGGAACCATCCATTCGTCCAGGGTTTGTCCAAGCACACCCGTTCTACCGGTTCCTGCACGACACGGCGGGCACAGGAATGTATGACAAGCTCGATCACCTGTTTTCCGGCCGTGGATGGCGACTTCGATGGCAAGACAAGCGCTTGCACAAGTGGCTGTCCAATGGCCCGATGAACAGCTATGCCTGGCGCCTATTCGACACCAACCCGAAGCGTATCCCTGGGTGCGGCAGGAGGACTTGGCCGGCTGCCAGGAAAGCAGTTCAAGATGCGGTATGATCTGGCCCCCGTCTCTCTTTAGCTGCAACGCCACGACGGCGGACTGACCTCCTCCAGTATGAGATGTATGAGAATTACAAGACGGACATGCAGGATGAGGAGTTTCGAAGGAAAGTCATGTTGGATGATTGACATGAATGGACTTGAGAAGGCCAAGGAGGCGTCCGGTCCGTTGGGTCGAGGTCCGAGCACACGGCCAAAACAGGAAGTTTTCTCGGAATGGGTGGGGTCCTAATTACGGCTCCACTACCCGCGTTGGCATGCGGCTCTCCGCGTGTTGGTTGTGTTGGTTGTGTTGGTTCTGATGTGAAATTTCACATTCCTATTTCGGGCCGTGCATGAACCATGCGGCTTAAGTAATGTTCTTACGAAGTACCCCCAGAACTCCTTGCCACCCGTAGAACTAACTACCAACCAAAGTTGTGTCCGAACCCAGATGCTCAACACAAGCAGACGTACATGTACAACACAAAGGACCTGTTGCCAACAACAAGCCCCAGACCAAGGGAGAGTTCTTTGCCCTCTTATAAATCATTTTCTCATTTATTATATTCAGCTGGTTGCCACTTGGTTCATCGCCAATGTGATTCAGACGCTGTGAAACCACGTCAGACGCTCAAGCAGACGAGAATGGGACCAGGACGCCAGATGTGAATCAAGGGCAATTTATATGGATGAAGAGGAACGAAAGGTCATTCTGTACCTTGAACGAATGGATGGTCGTAGCTCAGCTCCGTGCAGCCACTTCTTTCAGTACGACTACACAACCGCAGCGATAACGGCCCTCCATCTATGCTCGAATTTTGCAAAGTCAATTGCGACTATTTTCTTGCAAAAGCTTTTTATTGGAAGGGTGAAAGATGTGCGGGTGGTATGAGAGTGCACCATCCGCTGTGCCTTGTAAAGTTCCCATGCAGCAGCCTCAACACCCGGCCCTGCTGATCCAGCCAAGTCTGTTCGTCATGTGTCTTACCATATCCACCCTCAAGCCCGACAACCCATTCAAGAACGTTGCACTAGGCAACTACGAACTTTTGGAAGGATTCCTATAACGGCCGATTGGAGGGTCAATGATTTAAGACAACCGTCGATCAGCGAGCCGAGTCCCGACCAGACGGCTGGGTGATTGAGAGTGAGGTTCAGAGTATGACGGGAGGAGTGCAAACAAGACATGTATTCTTCCTTTTCGATCCATCTACGTGAGTGATGCTGTAGAACTCCCCTGGTTCGCCACACAAGCGCCATCACACGGCTTCATCCTCAGCCAGCGCCCTTCTCTGCGGCTCTCCTTGCCCCCGATCACCAGAACCTTCGCCCCTCCCGTCTGGAAACGCACCATCTCTACGCGCAAAGACAGCACTACTCCTCGCACTATCCAGTCGCTCAGGCAGCCACGCTCTCTTCTTCCCCCAGCCCACGCTCCGCGTAAACGTCTGAGCGGCATAGTCCACGTCTCCCTCCGCGCCATAGAGGAATGCCTCCGTCTGCTGCAGCGGCAGGTGGTTGAACCGCCAGTCCCACACCGCCGCGTACGACGTCCTGTACGAGGCGACCGCCATGACGGCGCCGATGACGGAGCCGCCGACGATGTCGTACCAGTTGTGCGCGGCGTCGATGGTGAGTGAGCACGCAATAATGACGGCCAGGAGGAGCGGCAGCATCACCAGCGCGAGCTTCCAGAACGCCGGCTTGTGGTCCGCCCAGACCTTGAGCTTCGCGTTCATCCAGAGGAACAGGAACCCGAAGCCGGCAAAGGCGGCCGTGGAGTGGCCGCTAGGGAACGACGTGATGGCCGTCTTGAGCTTCATGGCGTCCGTCTGGGTGCAGACCTCGGTCGTGTACATGACCTGCTGGAAGCCGACGCCGTTGAGGCCCGACTCGTTGTGGGAGCCCGCGCGCGAGAGGTCGGGCATGCAGACGTCGAGGAAGTACGGCCTGAAGCCGCCGATGAGCTGCTTGACGACGACCTGGAAGAGAGAGGCCAGCAGCACGCCCCAGGTCGAGCCCATGATGGCGCTGCTCGCGTCCCAGGCGGACCTGACGCGGACCTGCGCCACGACGTAGATGGCGATGGGGCCCCCGATAGAGACCAGCCCGGAGAGCCACGAAGGGATGATCCAGCCGCGGTAAGGGTATGCCCACTGCGGGTATACGATGTCGCCGGAGCCATTGAAGGTGATGGGGAACGTGCGCGTCACAGGGATAGGGGCGAAGTAGATCTGCCCGCGAGTCAGACACGGATACTCAGCACACGGAGGACGACGAGAGAACTCACACCGGCTGAGAGGCCAGCTACGATGAGCATGCACAGGCAGTCAACCCAATTGAGCACAAGCCACTGCACAGCAAACGCCTTGGATGCCAGGAACAACGGCTGTCTGGGGCCCATGGGCGAGGCAGCGCCGCGTGGCGTCGACGCGGGGGCCATTGTCTGCGTGTTGTGTTGCTCTGCCGCGCAGACTTGTCCTCCATAGCACCTGTCCGGCCAGCTGCAGGGGATGCCTCGTTGCTGGCGTGACGGGGGATAAGAATTGTCGCAGCGCGTCGGGTATGGTTGAGAGTTGTGAACTTGTGAAGCTCCCGCGGTTGACGGCTGCTGCTCGCGGGAGGCGTTGACGTCATGCGGCTGGTGGCAGTCGCACACGAGCCGGACCTCGCCCGCGGCGCATCGTGGCCATCCTGGAGGTGTTTTCACAAGTAAAAACACCTCGGCCACGTTTTAAGAATAATTTGCTTGTCAGTTTGAGGTCAAGCTTGCAGCCAGTTACGGTGGTTGAGCTGATGTGCACTTGACACGATCGCGTAAGTAATGGCTACGAAACAGCTTCATCGCCGTGCCCTCATCCCAAGTCCACACCCAAATCGGCAAATCCTCAGTTCCATCGCTGGTAGAATCGCAGTGTCCATAAAGGTTCCGAGGTGCCACCAGCTACCGACATCCCAAAGCGCTCCAAACGAGCACCGGCGTGCGACTCTCACGGCCACAAGCAGACAAACCAGCAGCACAGCCCAGGCTCGACTTGAGCCCATTACGCCATCCCCATCTCCTTATTCCTTCCGCTCCCCGCTCCCCCCCTCTCCCTGCTTCTTGATCCCATACGTCCAGCAACTCCTATACTTCCACGCACAATCCCTCTTGTGCCCCATCCTCTCGCCACACTTGCCGCACGGTTCGGGCTGCCCGTGCTCCATCAGCTTACAGGCACTCTGCACATCTCTGCAGCCATCAGTGGAAGAACGTACCACGTTTCCCTTCCGGCCCTGGTCCTCGTCCGGCTGAGTCGTCTGCCCTGCTTCGTCCGCCTTGGGCTGTGTGGACTCCGAGTCGGTCATTCTCGCGGCTTGGCGGAGTTTGGACAGCGGCGTGGCTGGCTTTGTGCGAGACGGCGTCTGGGCCAGGGACGAGCGCTTGGATCGCGGTGGTTTCGTGGGTGTATGTTGCATGTTGCAGGTTGCACGGCATGGGGCAGGGGGCGTCGTCTCGCTGCGCGATGTCACATGCCGTGGCGTTCGAGTTGACTCCATCGCCGCAAATGGCATGAAGGAGTACACACCACGGCGCTTCACATATCCAGTCACAATCATCAAAAGACGTCTGTCCGAGCTTAAAAGAAAATGCCATTAAAACACGGTTTTCCTATCTGTTCTAATCGCAAGAGAAACCAGGCAACACCAACGATGCGTGATACAAGAATGGCCGGATGCTTCAAAGAAAACAAAGTCACCGACCCCCGTAAATCCGACAGCGCATGGTATACACGTCGCAAATATCCCGCTCCAAAAGACATTCCCATCACCCTCCCGTATTTACAGGGCAACCATGCCGGCGCCGGCAAGGACAGCCACCAACATGTACAGGCCGATGGTGTAGTCGCCGACGGAGAAGGCGCCGGCCATGGGGGCGCCGGGCACCGCGAAGCTGTTGCCGGTGCTGGTAGACTTGGCACCGCCGACGGGGGCAGTGGCCGTGGCGACCTGCTTGTTGATGTCGCTGGCCTTGGCCAGCTTGGAGTCGCACGACGAGTCCGACGCGCCCTTCTGGACATTGGCCTGGCCCTTGAAGTCGCAAGAGGCGGCGGCCTTGTTGAGCTTGTTGTAGTAGGCGTCGAGGACGTAGTCGAGCTTGGCGCTGTCGGGGCACATGCTGTAGGCGCCGTAGACGCCTGTCGACGAGTTGCCGTTGATGGCGGTGCAAATCTCGGGGGCCGCGCCGCAGATGAAGCTGAACATGGCGCCGTACTTCTTGGGGTCGAGGCCCGACTTCTGCACACAGGAGCGGGACTTGACCATGCAGTCGCAGAGAGATGAGTCGGGAGAAGGGGGCAGAACAGAGTTGGCCTTCCAAGTCGCCGACAGCGCGGGGCATTTCTGCAGCTTGGCGGACGGGTTGTACGAGCTGCGGTCAACGGCCTTGGGGACGGCCTTGGTGACCTGCTTCTTGAGGGCATCAAAGTCCTTGAGCTTGGTGGCCTTTTCGTTCTTGACCTCGACCAGACCTAGAGGGGAAGCAGGATTAGCACTAAAGCGTCAAAGAGGGGGGTGTAGCCTGTGCTCACCGTAGTCGTTGGCCTCCTGGAAGTACATGTAGACGATGCCGCCGGAGAAGACCTTGGTCATGTCATCGCCGTAGAGAGCCTCGGTCTCCTGGAAGACACGGTTTGCGGCGCCGTCGGGCAGATTGCAGCCGTACTCGGCGAAGAAGACGGGGACGGAGTAATCCTGGAAGAACTTGATCTGGTCGTTGTAGCCCGACTTGGCCATGGTGCTCTGGCCGCACCACGAGTAGATGTTGTAGCCCCAGTAGTCGATGGAGTCCTCGGCGGTTCCGCAGTTGAAGTAGTCGGCAATCTCCTGGCGGATGTCGGCGTCGTCGTTGGCGGCGTAGCCGACGCCCATCCAGCGCGAGTTCTTCTTGTTCTTGATGTAGGCCTTGGTGTCGCGGACGGCGGCCTTGACGTAGGCCGAGGCGCCCGTGTTGGTCTTGTTGTTGCTGACCTCGTTGCCGGCGAAGAAGCCGATGACGTTGGAGTACTGGCCCAGCTCGTCGACGACCTTTTGGTAGCGGGAGAAGAGGTCCGTGTTCCACTGGGGGTCGTCGCGGTTGATGGACAGGCTGGGCTCGCCCAGATCCGAAATGACGTAGATGCCGGCGTCCTGGAGCAGCTTCATGCAGCCCGAGTGGTCGGCGGCGGGGTTGATGGCGTAGGTTCGGATCGTGTTGGTGCCGAGCTCCTTGAGGAGAGGCACGTCGCGCTTGCACCTGTCCTCGTCGGAGAGGGGGTCGACGAACTTGGTGGTCTTGTCGCTGGTGGCACCGGCGGCGGCCGTGTCCTGCTGGTAGGCGACGCCCTTCATGAAGAACTGAGTGCCGTTCTTGTAGAAGAGCTTGGAGCCCTGGGGAGCGAATTAGCAACTCAACCTGGGGAACATGGTCCAGGTCGCGGCGCCACAAACCTTCATCTCAATGGGGTCCAGGTCGGCGGCCAGGATGCTCCCTGCCAGGGCAAGGAGCGACACGGACAGCTTGGTGAAGGCCATGGTAGTCGCGGTGTTCGAAGATGCCGATGAAGATGCGTTTGATTCAAAGAAGAAAATGCGCAAGTAAAGAACTCTCGTTCTGTCACCCTTATTCGTTGGCAAGTAGATGGATATCTGCCGTTGCAACGATGGAGGACCGACGGGCTGGAAAAAACGCGTGTCCTTGAATGAGCGTCAGGAAGGGCGAGGCAAGTAACCTCAATTAGATGGGAAAACGAAGATGGGAAAGAGCGAAAACAATTCACGCCTCTATCCCAGGAAACGAGTGTGTTTTGTCGAGGTTCAAAGGAGCGCAGAACAGGAGCGCGACCAGTGCTCAGGAGACAAGCCGCTGATTCAGGGCTCCAGAGCCTGCCCCTGGTATCGGCATGGAGGCGCAGCAGCCGTTTGCGAGCAGCCGCGCCCAATCAGCGGCACGTGTTGCACGGCATCATCTCGCTAGGGCGGTTGCAATAAGACAGTCCGACGCCTACAACGCCACATGCGGGCCGTGCGATAATATCTCTGGCGGCACGGTAGAGGATCCTTGCGGCTAAACTATAATAGGGGTCGATCCCCACTGGCTCATGGTTCCCACGAGGGCGCCTGTCGGCTGATCTATTACGAACCTCTCCGACGAGGTGCCGAGTCCCAGCGATGACGCGTCACTCCACAACGTCCATCCTCTGGCCGCTGCCAGGCCTGTGCATTGTCGCCTCTGCGTGCCAATTCCATAAGGAATGCCTCTGGGGGCTCCCGCGCAATCCTGCGGCCTGGCCTCTTGTTTGTTTCGCTGCCTCCCGCGTGCCCAGAGCCAAGCGGCTGTGGTGGCTCTGGGCATTGCGCTTTGATTTGCCTGGGCTGTCTCGGCTCTCGTCTGCCGCGCTGCTGTTCCTTGCCCTGAGCTCCGTTGTGGCGGACGGTGAAGAACAGCTCGGGACCTCATCGGGACCTCATCCGCGAGGCCGATTCACCTATCACATCGACTAGCCTTTCGTTCACAGCAAAACTCCAGGAGCGGCGAGCCAGGGACGAAGAGCTTCACGGACCTGGTACCCGTACGAGAGTAAGATGTTGCCAACGAACTACTCGTAATACTCCGTACAGGACGTGGTCCCACCTCTGGTACTTTGACGGGGAAGACGGACACACCCCACGACAGGGGCAGTGCTAGGTGCCCAGACACACACACATGTATATAAGGCACGCTTTCCTGCCAGCCCAAAGCTTAGGAGGGACGCTTTGCAGAATTTACATACCTACGGGCGCCCTTTCTTCCCCTAAATCGTTACTAGATAAGTACATGTGAGTAAGGCCTCTTAGTTAAGTGAGTAAAGATAAAGTAAATAACCTATGAGCTGGTGTAAGGCTATGGACTACTACTAGAGTGGCCCAGGCTTACAACTAGATAGTCTAAGTAAGTAAATTCCCCGTTGAGTGGCTGCTGACACTCGAGAGACTTTGAGCGAAGCCACTCCACGACGCCTAAGCAGTGTCCTTTCGGTGTGTGTGTTCTCCTTCGTCAAAGTACGACTTGAGCGGGAGCCCGCCCTGTAATACGAGTAGTCGTATTCGTATGGTTTTGAGTCTGCGTTTCGTGTCAGGTGTTCACAAAGGCGTTATTTGAGGTTCTGGGGCCGCTTTATGCTTATTCTCACGCAGGCCTCCAATACCTGATGCGAAACGAGCGTCTCTTTGTTAATCCCATTACCAGGCAATGCAGCCGTCCCCTGCCATCGCGGCCCATCGCCATCGGCAGACAGACAGCATGGTGCACCCCAGTGTTTCAGCCCACGGCGCACCCAACCATACAGGCGCCGTCCGCCCCGTACAGAAACTAAACGCGTCGATCATGCTCGTCTGGTGGTAATGCACTGTTTTCGGCCGTCTCTGAAGTCTGGCCCCCACAGGCCGTCCTACGATCGCAGCAAACCTCCCGACCCTGGGCACGCATTGACTGACCAGCCCGCAATAACTGCGTCAATCTTAAGCCCGTGCTGCTCACTCTGCATGACGGCAGCCGCCGATTCATGCGTGGCGCTATTCAACATATGGTATCAAGCAGCGTTGGGTAGTTTGGAACCCGGAGCACTATGCCGGTATCAGGCCCGGGTTGATTAGACCCGGCGAGAAGAAGCTTATGAAGCAGTCAATCCACTTAATCGAAAGCCCGAAGTTCAGTGTGGGATTGCGCTGTTCGATGGCCATCCTGCCCATCTCGATGCCGGTGCCGCAGCACAAAGCTCGCCTGTCATGGATAGATGGTTTTATTTGTCCGTCTGCGGCGCGCGCGTCACCGCTTCATGCTGTCAGAGTTTCACCTTGGACATTAAGGACTGAAAGCAGAAGCAAAGCAGGGATCGAAACACCGACAATGACCAACAAACAAGGTTCGTGGATAATGCAGGCTAGGGTCGATCCCCATCCCGGAACATTTGAAACTAATGCATTTGGTTCGTGGCACCACTCCTCGATGGGTACAATATGTTTTCAATCACCCCCCTTTATGGACGGCGCTTTTATGGAGTGGGAAGATCGAAGATGAAACTAATGGCTACTTGTTTTGCCGCATTGAACGGTCGGCTAGCGTCGTCTCATTGTTATTACCAAACGTTTCGACTTGAGAGAATGACTGCTAAATGTCTAACGAAACTATTAACCCCCCCTCTCCTATTTTAACCTACCTACGGATATAAAAGAAGCTAAAGTTCCCGATATTATATAGGCTGTCATGTCAAGCTCCTGTTCCGTATGTGAGCTGATCTTCTGCCCAGACTACTCATCGCTCTTTTTATACTTTCTATCTAAGCTACCACCTTTACTTGCCATCATGAGATTCCTCCTAGCTCTTACTGCTCTCGCCTGGTCAGCTGCTGCCGCTCCATCAATCAACAAGCGCGCGTCTACTCTGCAACTGGGCTCCAGGCTCGTCGAGGGAATTACGAAGGTTTCCGACAGCACGGCTCATGCCACGAATTCCGAATTCAACCAGAAGCGTACTGCAATCCAGGGGGACTGCGGCGATAGGCAGTCTGTCGTTGCCGATGCTCTCGCTACTTGTGCTTCAAGGGCCACCAGCGCCCAGCAGGCCGCCCAGGATCGCAATTCCCCGATGATGCGAATGTTCTTCAAGAATGATGACGAGAACTATCGCAGCCGAGTCGCAGCTCTCTTTGGCAGAATTGCTCAAGAATGTGGCGCGAAAGATGGCGGTCGCGCGTTCATCACATGCGTCGACATTAGAGGAGACTGCCGATCCAGAGATCTGGCCGGGCCCCCAGTAGTCTATAATGCGGTTGCCGAGGTAGGGGGCCGAAGAATCATCGTCTGCGATGGGTTTTTCAACAATCAAAACCGTGGCGTGTGTGGTAGCCTAGACCGCGGTGGTATAGTTCTACACGAACTGACTCATACGCTGGGGGAAACGACGGATTTCGAAGTTTTTTATGGCCTCGCAGCTGTTCAGAGGCTCGCCCCTGAGGAGAATATTATACATGCCGACACATTCGCCTTTTTCGCTCACGCGGTCGGTCTGAACTGCACCGAAGAAGACTTGGCAAATTTATCAAGTGCGCCTCCTGGTTTTCCGGGAGAGCTTGCGCCGCCGCTTCCTGGTTTTCCGGGACAGGGTGCAAACCCCCCTGTAGGAGTAGGAACAAATGAATTCGAAGAAGGTGAATTCGATACTGTCTACATAGTCGAGGAAGGCCTAAGTAACGATGTTATTATTGGATAGATAGTTAAGCGGGGCTGTAAGCTTGCGATTACAGTAAGTGTCCGAGTAAGCAGCTCTAGCTTTGCTTCTTTATAGGATAGGAATAGAGTTTCGCTTCTGCGCGTGACTGGCTAGATTGAGGCAATTCGTGCGTTGACTAGCTAAAATTCAACCTGCTATTAGAGCCGCGGGGATATATTACATGCCTTCCACGAGTCGTGGCACCTTCTAAAAGAGGACTACGATAACGTGTTTATAGTGTTGAGGGTAGGGAGGTAGGCGTATGAGCCTACGAGATATCATGGCTAGATCCCCCAAGCTGCTAATTTAATAGCAATTAACGGCAGCATTAACGGCAGTATTATTAACATCATCTTTATCGTCGGTACCGTTAGCGCCTCTCTATATCACTAGGCCACCTTCCTACCGACTAGCTAGAAAATTTCATTCCTCTTCTTCCTCTCTTTTTCTCCCTCTTAGC
>PKSG01000927.1:42791-68255 GCA_002916505.1 Tolypocladium paradoxum | reverse complement strand
CTCGCCTGCCTGCCTCGCCCACCCGTGCCCGAACTCTCTCACTCACACACACACGCCGTGGGCACGGGTGTCTCTTAGGGTGTGTAGATGCCGTCGTCAAAATGGCACCTGTACTATAGTGTGCTTTCGCATTTCTATACCTCTGACATGAAGGTTTAGTGTCGTCAGAATAGTTCATGCGATTTCATCATCATGGAGTCGAGCAACACCAAGTCTCTCAATCGCTCTGGCTGGGAACTTAATAGGGCTGTTATATTCTGCTCATCTCTCAGGTGCTACTTTAGATATTCAAGCATCAGACACGGCGAAATTCTTAGCCCGAGGAAAAGTTACTAGGACCTATAGTATAGGATCGCGGTATTGCCATAGGTATTTCCTTCTTAGTATTCGAAATAAAGCAGCTGTCCTATACCATGACAGCGAGTAACCGCCATCATCACTTACACTACTGTAGGAAACATCTCTCAGTCTAAACGGTAGGAATATCCTTATCTAAGCCCTTTGTTATCTCCTCGCCTACGAGCATAATGCCCTAAAGGATCTCGGCGTCCTGGTTAGCGACGTCGGTGCCATAGACGAGCTTTACGAAGATCTAGAGCTACGCGGGGATGAAGTTATCTTTATACCACTCCGCGATTTCGTCCTCGTTAGGGAGGTGGTTAAGCGAAGACCAGTTCGTGATATCGTCGTCGCGACTAGCTAGCACTTTACATCGGGCCGCTTGCGCCCAGTTCTATTCCTACGGCAGGAGGTCAGGGACTTCTTCAGCGAGGTGCAAGAACTTACGCAGACCGTCTGCCACCTCACGTCTCTCTGCGTCAGGGACGCGACGGGCCTTGCCGTCGAGGTCCCGCTGCGTGGCGAGTCGCAGGCGATAGGAATCGATGAGCAACTTGAAGACGTAACTTTGCCCCCGCACAGCCCCGATCAGCTGCGCCAGACCGCCGGAGGCGCCGCCTGCGTCTCCCGTGCTGATGTCACCCGTCGTCTGCATAAGGGTGAATGCAGCGTTGCTGGACATGCAGCAGTTCCCGAGTCATGCATCGAGGGAGCACGCCAGCCGCCGAAACGTGCCGTCCACGGTCAATGTCGCTCTTGATTGCCCAGAACAGCCTGTTCCACGATTGGCTCCCAAGAACTCCGTGCTCGGAAGCACATCGAGACGTTTACGAAGTTGCAAAGTGCATGGTAAACACTGCTCTTCGTTTCCGAGCACAATTGGGAAAAAACAACTCTGATGCCAGCCGCCTCGCGTAATTACCTCCTTGAAGCTTCGCCAAACGCGACTCTGGATCGTTATTGGCCGTTTCGCGGTGAGTCCTCGGTGACCCAACGGCTGGTGGTGAGATCGAGATCCATCTGCTCGGCCTGCAGATGAGCAAAGAGGTGTACGCCAACCAGGCAAGCTAGCTGCATCTACTACAAGTGACATTCTGATAGCTCCGGGTGATGTAATGGCTCACAACTATCAAGCAGAAGCCGTTCGCCGTGACCTAGCTGGGACTCGTTCAGCGCAGCTTGCACAGGATTTGACGTCTTTCGTCCGCCTCGACAGTACCTCAGATGCTCGACGTCATGTCATGGCCGCCTCCTTCTTGGATGTATATGAGCCAACTTTTGCGGGAGATTGCAAGCATGAAACTTGATCATCCACAGGACCATCATTTGACTTCATCTATTGAACAAGTCCATTCATCTTCGACACAGTCACACGACCACCAAAAGATCACCGAAAGACACAAATCTCCAGTACACTCCATGTCTTCAACTCAAGACCACAAGGCTCCCAGCGCAGGGACCAAGGTACGATTCCGTCATTTCGAGCTGAGTGACTTGTTCAACTTGTCAAGATGGCCTGTTGCTGATACGGCTACCAAGGTTGACGCTGGCCGCAACGCTCCCGTCACCCAGGAGGACGCTGGCTTCGTCGCCTCCGAGTCTCTCGCTACCAAGTCCTACAGGGAAGGGCGGAGGGTTTTCCGACAACCGTGGCGCTCATCCAGAGAACATCTCGTCCATCGCAGGCATGAGGTCGGGCCACTCGGATAACACGTCAAGTGGCAACGGGACTACAGCTTCCAGGTACCCGGTCGATCAGCACCGTGCCAGCCCCAACGGCCCGCATGGCAAGAGCTTGAAAGAGGGCGGGTTTGATGACTCCAGGGATCAGAGGCGGTCTCAAGAAGGCTCTCAACGAAGCTGCAGGACCCAGTGTCGCAGGCCGCAAGGACGAGGTGTTGCCGACTGTAACTGCGTATGGTGGCCTGGACAGAGAGACCTCTTCGTGGAGGTGATATGAAAGCGCGTCATATGTTGCTTGGGAACTGCATCTTGAGTCTCCTGATGAGAGCATACCTGTACATTACTCAGCAATGCATCACCGGCACTGAAATGGCATGATACTTGATCATTCAATCATCCGGTACTTGAATGCACGCCGCGGCCAGGCATTCACATGGGCCGGCATATGATTCATGGTGGATGGGTGGCACCGCAGACGCGCACGGCTTACACGGCGGTTTTTATGTGGCAGCCTGGTGCCCATCCTGGGTGGTTTGCGTCGCACTGACACCCCTGTCCAGGCGACCATCTGCGAGATGGCAACGACATCTAGGCATCAGCATTCGGCAGACAAGGATATATCGACAACGCCTGCAGACACATCTCGCAGCACTAGCCACGCCCATCATGGACAAGTTTGCGACGGAGCAGCTCGGCACTGTCGTGATGACTACTGGCCTGCAGTGGGTTAAGATGGCCGTCAACCTCGCCCAGAAACATGTCGCTGACTTTGACAGCTGCACATATCTCCTGCTTCTCGTGCACGCCTGCGTGTCCTTATATCGGCAAAACCGTCACCGCTGGTCGCCGGCGCCGCGCGTAGAGGCGTGCGACGACAAGATCCTCAACATGGCGCCTGACGATGCCCGAGGAGCGAGGCCGAATCGGCCAGACATTCCGTCACCCCGAGAGACCACAATAAGTCCTAATGAATCTCCCGCACGGGGGAAGTCGTCGACGATACAGATGGCGGTACCACACCCCGACTACGTCCCTGACGAGCAGGAACTGGAGAGGCGGCGGCTGGGCGAGGCACAACCACAAGTCGTGCCAACAGAGGTCATATTGAACAAGTTTTACGTCGCGAGGACGAGGGCGGACGCGGATTCGGGCAAGGCGATTCAGAGATGAGCAGGATATCGGACGGAAGAATGCAACGATTGCGACATCACGGCGCCGGCGCCAGCTTCGTCGAAGCCTTGGGGGTGGGAATCATGCCGACGGACACGTCAAGCACCGCATCGATATTCGCTGTCAGGGGATATACCAGACACTCTCCAGTCTCGTGCAGATTCATGATGCGACTTCTTTTTGGCCTCTCCCCCGTCTCGCCTGGTTCACGTGTCGGTGTAGGAATGGGATTGGAAATCTGTGAGCGCACACCGGTTGGGACCAGCGAGGTACAGGGTAGGCTGGTACGGAGTGAGGCAAGGAGCGGTGGAGGGGCAAAAATTCAACAAATCTTATCGGGCAATGACGGAGAGGCCGATGATGACGTCAACCTGGCAGTAAAGTGCACCGTTTGTCTCCCCTACCTACGAAGTAGGCCAACAGTGTCCATTGTAGCAGAGCGCGATGCAGCGTCACAAAATTAACGTACTGGCAGTGGTGCATCGGCATGACTCGACGCCTGTAGACGCCCCGTTGCCTGTGCTTTGTAGCCTTTGCTCCCTTGCCGCTGACGGTGGCAACCAGAGTTCTTTTTTTTTGTGCTTGGCTGTGCCCTGACTGGCTGGTGCATGCCTTAGTTTGATGCCTGACACGGAGCCACTCTTATCAGCCAAAATTTGATACGGCCCCCCACCAGCGAAAAATCACCCCGCCTCCATGCGCTCTCACCCATCACCAACTTCCAAAGGCTCTCTCACAAGCCAAATACCCTGGGTGCCACTCTCCTTGCCGTAGCCCGGTTCCTCATTGTCCCTCTAGATCAGGTCTGAACTTCTGGTACGAGGCTTCTCCGGTTGTACTCTGCGGTCCCCTACGTCTACGGCCCCCAGCGCCGCTTCCCTTTCCCTTCTCGTTGCTACCAGGTTGGTTTCTTTTTGTTGTGTTTGATCTAGACCGCCAAAATGCCTTCCGCAGCCAAGGAGAAGAGACTCGCAAAGAAGGCGGCCGAGAGCAAGAAGGGCAAGAGCAAGAATGACGAGCCCCAGCTCGACGCCCACGGGAAGGTCGTCGCGGAGGATGCGCCGGCCACGTCGGGCGAGAAGATAGACGAGGTCAAGCGCCTCGCCGACCAGATGGACAAGCACGGCATCTCTGACCGCGTCACCACCGGTGTCCTGGCGTCGACGCCCACCAGCAAGGACGTCAAGATCACCAGCACCAGCCTGGTGTTCCACGGCCGAGTCCTCATCACCGACTCCACCCTCGAGCTATCCTTTGGCCGCCGGTACGGCCTGCTTGGAGAAAATGGCTGTGGCAAGAGTACGATGCTCAAGGCCATTGCCGCGCGCGAGTTCCCCATCCCCCAGCACATTGACATTTACCTGCTCAACGAGGGTGCACCCCCGTCTGACCTCGGCGCCCTGGAATGGGTCGTCAAGGAGGCCGAGAACGAGATGGAGCGCCTCGACAAGCTGGCCGAGAAGCTCCTCGAGGACGAGGGCCCCGAGAGCCCGGTCCTCATTGACCTCTACGATGTGAGTTTTTATCATGGAACAAGACCTCATGCGGTCCATGTACTGACCCACGCCTGCAGCACATGGACAAGATGGACCCCTCGACTTTTGCCACCCGCGCCTCGTTGATCCTGACGGGTCTCGGTTTCAACAAGAAGACCATCCACAAGAAGACCAAGGACATGTCTGGTGGCTGGAGGATGCGAGTCGCTCTGGCCAAGGCCCTGTTCGTCAAGCCCTCGCTGCTCCTGCTCGACGACCCCACTGCCCATTTGGATCTCGAGGCCTGCGTGTGGCTGGAAGAGTACCTCAAGAAGTGGGAGCGCACCCTGGTCCTCGTCTCCCACTCCATGGATTTCCTCAATGGCGTGTGCTCAAACATGATTGACATGCGCGCGCGCCAGCTGCAGTACTACGGCGGTAACTACGACTCTTACCACAAGACGCGATCCGAAAACGAGACGAACCAGATGAAGGCCTACACCAAGCAGCAGGACGAAATCGCCCACATCAAGAAGTTTATTGCCAGCGCCGGTACCTATGCCAACCTGGTCAGGCAGGCCAAGTCGCGACAGAAGATCCTGGACAAGATGGAGGCCGACGGTTTCATCCAGCCCGTCGTCGAGGACAAGGTGTTTACCTTCCGCTTCGCCGATGTCGAGAAGCTGCCTCCTCCCGTCCTCTCCTTTGACGACGTCACCTTCTCCTACTCGGGCAAACCCGAGGATGACCTGTACCGCAACCTGGATCTCGGTTTCGACATGGACTCCCGAACGGCTCTAGTCGGCCCCAACGGTGTGGGCAAGTCCACCCTCCTCCGCCTGATGACGGGCAAGCTGTCGCCGACTGGCGGCGCCGTCACCCGCCACACCCACTTGAAGCTTGGTCTGTACTCGCAGCACAGCGCCGAGCAACTGGACCTGACCAAGTCGGCCCTCGACTTTGTCCGCGACAAGTACAAGGAGAAGTCTCAAGACTACCAGTTCTGGCGTCAGCAGCTCGGCCGATATGGTCTCAGCGGCGAATCCCAGACTGCCCTGATGGGCACGCTGTCAGAAGGCCAGAAGAGCCGCATCGTCTTTGCGCTGCTGGCCATTGACGGCCCCAACATGCTGCTGCTCGATGAGCCTACCAACGGTCTGGATATTCCCACCATTGACAGTCTGGCGGATGCCATCAACGCCTTTAACGGAGGCGTTGTCGTCGTTTCTCACGACTTTAGGTAAGAACTCGCGACCAAATAGAACGCACTAAACACAAAAGCTAACGGCCTCGACAGATTGCTGGACAAGATCGCCAAGCAGATCTTGGTGTGCGAGAACCAGACAATCAAGACGTGGGACGGCACCATCGGCGAGTACAAGAACTACCTGCGAAAGAAGATGATCTCGTCGGGCGCCGTGTGAGGCGCTGCAAACGCCGAGGCTTCATTGAATACATGGGTATAGAGGGTATGGCAAAAATGGCATGAAAGGGGCGGCTACATGGGATTTGGCGGCACGCGGCAAGTCGTCCAACATGACAGTGACGAAACGCCGCACGACGCATCAGCATGGCCGCGATACCCTTAGAGATGCGGGCTGCATGCATTCATGACAATAGGCTTACGTTTTACGGGATAGACTTGGCTGCTTTGTTTGAGTTTCTCTGAGTTTTGACTACGACGCTGTATGCGGTGTCACGATGAATATTAAAAGTTGATGGAAAGCTGATTCGCACCAACTTTGTGATAGCCGTATCACCATGGTCACCATTCAATAGCTCCTTCGCTTTCTCGTGCTGAATAGAATAGACTGATTGCCCAGAAGCAACGGCCGCTCCGCGTGAGTCAGACCTACACCATAGCATACAGAACATTTTCATTGATGACGACTTCAACATCACGTGCATCGTCGACTGAGCATTTTTATCCACAGTCCCGCCTGCCCAGTTGCTGGCCACCCCTGGTCTACCGCATCCAAGAGATTTGGTGTTGGACTCGCTCTTAGTCCATGCCTTTCGGTCCGGTTTTGAAGATAAAATGATGGAAATTGGGGCCTTTTCCCCGGAGACAAAGCACTGGAGGATCGGCGACATGATATCGCGCGTCATGCGTCTAGTGAACTTGGATGCTTTGCAAGACTACCACCACTTGGAGGCACTCCATCAGCTTGCCTTCGGCCGCTCTGCTACTCAATGTGGTCATCTTCGCGCCAAACCATCTGGAATGGCCACAACCCCCGAGGCCTTGGTGTTGGCAGGAGCACTTGCAGCAGACGACGAACCCGAGAGCGAAGTCAAAAAGTGTGAGACAGAGTATTTCGCCGCTGTTGGACAGGAACGCATGCGTTGGCGCAGTAGCCGAGATGGAATCTCTCGTGCCTGATAGGAATGCGGAGTAACATTTTCCGTTGGTTGTTTCCGGACCTGCCGCAAGAGAGAATCGTCCCTGATGCAGTGAGGTATTAGACCAAGACGAAATACGTGAAGAACATCCATCCCCTTCCTGGAGCCTTCCCAGTGTCCTCCTGTCACCTACGCTTCTAAATGTGCGACCGCCTTGCTGCCCAGCTCATACGAAAGTAGTTGAATCGCGATCTTCGACGATGGAATTCATCGAACCCCTTCTCACTCCCTCAGGAAGCATGGCACACTCGGCTGTCCGGCGGCCTCCGATTGCGCACTCGACCACCTCCGCGACCTCATGATGCTTATGGTCCTCAAACTACAACGCCATTGCCCTCCACACGTGCGCCCACGGCACCGGCCGCGGCTCCGAGTCTGATGGCGCCGTCGTGCGGCGCTTCAACTTCCCAACCGCCTACGTCGTCCGCTCGGATACCGATAGAAACATGGTGTGTGGGTAGAAGGTACCGGATGGTAGTTGAATGGCGTTGCACTTTCCGCCCCATGATAGCTACGAGGACACTCGGCGCAACTACTAGGCCTCTGTGGTTTGACCGTCACTCCGGAGAATGCGCTCACCACAGGAGCTGCACTCATTTGTTGCATGCGCCAGGATGGGGAACAGCATGTTGCGCGACAAGAGGATCTGGAGTCTGAGGACACTGTCAGCCATTGAGCAGGGGTTTCGCAGGCACCGCGAGCTTATTGGCTCCCGCAACGAGCAAGGTTGGCCTCCAGTCACAGTGAGCACGGATACGAACGCGGTCTTCAGGCTGTGGCGCGTTCAAAGCTTCCTTCACATCTCGACCGCAACCTCAGGACTTTGGGCACTCAGATCTTCTGCTGATGGATATCTCTCTATACGCGGCGAGGGCGGAGGATATTGACGTACTGTCCACATATCAAATTGCCAGCTTTTTCCACCGGCACAAATCCATTACGAAGGATGCCTGCAACAGCGCTGCCGCCAACATTACCGGGAGTCCGGTATCTCCCACGCTGGTACAGGGTGAGACCAGCTACACCGTGGCTGCCGACGCTGATCAGCGGCCGAAAGTCGTCCAATTCCGCAACTCGGCCTTGAATATCGAAATCATCCACCAAGCACGGCAAACTTATAGAGAGTTCGTTCCTAACTGCGAGTGCCGTGGCATGTTGGGCGACGTATACGTATACGAGATGGATTTTGTGCCGGGAGTCGCCTTCTCTCGAGCCCGGCGTCACCTCCTCGCCCGTGGTTTGGAACAGCGTCTGCTTCGGACTGTGCAGGACTTTGCGAGGTCTGTTGACGCGAGCGCCATGCCACATTGAGCTCTTTACTTATGGAAAATCTAGATTCTTCGCTTCGGCGTGGATTAACAGGGTAGAATTGAAGCAACCACCAGACGCCGCCCGCGAGTTGTTCGCCCATTACTCCCAGATCCTCGACCAACTTTCCCAAGGCCTACCCGAGCGCTTTCAACCGAAGCTAGACGAGGTACGCAAAGGGCTTCCGCTACTCTTTCGGTCGGACTATCCAATGGTGCTCAACCACGACGACCTCTTAGAGATGAACATCCACGTGGACAACGTCACTGGTGGCATCACTGGTATCGTTGACTGGGCCGACGCCAAGATTGCCCCCTTCGGCACGTCCCTCGGTGGTCTCGAAACTGTTCTTGGCGTCCAGACTTCGTCATGCTGGCACTTCCATCCTGACCACAACCTCCTCCGGACGCACTTTTGGGAGACGTTCTACGAGATAATTGGGTATCTTCCCGACAGTGATCGGCGGGCCATCGAAGTTGGGAGGTTATTCGGGTTATTCCGAACCCACGGCTTCGATCGTCGACCCGAGAAGGAAAACGCGTCGCCTGTGGAGGAGGGAGACCTCGTGTGCCTCGAGGCATTCTGTCTGCGTTAGGCCAGCCCACCGCAGTCTTGGGTCGCGAATGGCTATCGCACTCGAGATACCTTTTTGAATGAAGCAAGATATTCGACATCACAGCGCTCGTCCTGTTCCTGTACGCCTCCAACTTACAGTAGTCTATGACTGTCAATTTACATCTCTCTCGCTCCCTCTCTCTCACACACACACAGACAAGGCATGCAAATAGGAGATGAGAAGGCACAAATATGTGTATTTCTCTGAAGATCTTCGGTACGAAGGGGTAGCCGTAGCTTCAAACTGGCGGTAAGCACGGCAGAACAGCTAATGACGCCTGTTGGGAGGATGAGAGACAATTGGTTGAAGCTCTGGACATTGCAATCCGGTACCGGGGAAAAGACATGGAGTGCGTCAAGATACGCTTAAGTCTGTTCCACCCAGCCACTTGTGCGTCGGACTCGTATGGTGACAAGCAGCTGCGAAACGTCCATGCGGGGCGGAATGAGAATTCCCATGTAAATGTGCCGCCCCGGGAAGAGGCGCCAACCCGGTGGCCTAGTGCCTTCAGATCATCCGCTTCCCCTGATCTCGACTACGCCTCCGGGATGTGTATTCCGCGTGGTGTCGCCCGACCCCGATGATTAGTGGGCGTTGGCAGCATTTCCAGCTCCCTGTTTAACATGGCTTGGTCTATCGCTATCCCGTACCTAGTCAATGCGGAGGAGGCGAACCTTGGACCGAAGTCGGCTCTGATTTTCCTTGGATTTGGCGTCGTTTTGGGTGTCGTGTGCTTCTTCTCCATACCCGAGACAAAGGCCAAGACATTTGATGAGCTCGATGCCTTGTTCGAATCAGGCACTCCCGCGAGGAAGTTTTGAGCTCTGAGTTTACTGGCGTCAAAGAGGGTCGTGTGCCGTGTTGAGAGGACGTATGCACAGGGGGAGGGTCCGGGCAAGCTGATTATGAGGGACGCCGTTCAATCAACCCCGTACCTAGTATCGATGGAAATCATACAGATTCAACCTGATATTAGCCCTTCATTTTGTCCCAAGCTGCCATGCCCATCTTGACGGGCATCCGAAGTCTACTTGTCAATATATTGTAACCTTCCATTCCCTCCAAGGCGGTCGACAGCAGTAACAACTGACCATGGTTCACCTCAAAAGGCCAGTGGTGGTGGGAGTGACAGGCTGCCCCGTTAACAATTGGATGTGCGTTTGTTAAAGCACTTGCATCTGATCCAACAAATACCGTCATTTATCTAGCACGAAGTAAAAAAGCTACCGCAGGCCGTCTTGCGGCCGACAGAATTTCCAATGTACACATTTGGCAGCAGACGAGACAGCCCTGAGGCTAGCCGCCAAAGCGACGAGGCAAATTCCAGGAGACAAAGCTTGGATGTGCTCATAAACAACGCGGTTATGTTAGTGAGATCACAGCCTTGAAATCACTCGAAGACTGGCATATGGTCCCTCCCCTCTCTGTGAGAGTACGAGGGGAGAGACTAACCTGTTGCATGGCGAAACAGCGAGGAAGATTTGCAAGAAGCTATCAATGACATGCAAAAGGTCTTCAAGATCAATTTTTTGGGTATTTTCAAGACGGTGTTTGCGTGTTTTCCCCTTATCAAGAAGGCCCTTGAAAAAGGTGGTGGCTATATCCAGCGGGATGGGCAAGCTGTTGATGTTGACGATGTCTGTCCTGGGATCCTCTACTGTAGGGTAGCCCAGCGATCCGAGTGGGCTTCGACAGAGCCTGCACATCAGTCACGTGGGCTTGTGCCGGGGTTAAGGCTTCCGTTATTCCGGCTTACCTAAGGTACGTGCCTAACGCAGCCGAGGGAGCTAAAACTGACGGCAGGAAAAGCCACGTCCATGCTCGGGGCCGAGACTGGCCGCCAATACTCGTACGCTGATGCATCATGCGAGGCCAGGGGCCTGCTGTTGGGCCTGCGGGCGCAGTGCAACCAGCAAGCACTTCATACAGCAGCACGAGAGGACTCCTCATTGCGGCGGTAGAGAGGGAGAGAGACAGGAGACACGGCGACGTGATGCGGGCTACAGCCGTAGGATGCAGCGGCCCCCGGCCCATGCATGAAGCCGAAGCCGTGGGCGGGAGGGATGGATCGCTTCTGAAGCACGGAGTTGCTAAGAAGCCTCGAGCAGCCGTAGACGGACATGCGGATGCCCGTGCTTGTCGCCCCTGAGCGAGAGAGGTGCTGCAGACGGCCATCTGTTTCGATTTCTGCCGCGGCAAGGAGTGTGCATCTCGGAGAGCAGCATCGCTGGCTGATTGGTCCAGCCGGGACGGGGCTCTGGGGCAGACGAGGCCGCGTTTGGCTCCGTCGTTTCGATGCTCTGCGTGTTCGTGCTGGCAAAGAAAGCCCATTGCCGGGCGCAGTTTATCGCGCAGCACTGGCTGGCATGGGGCCGGCGGCGGTGGCAGTCTTGGGGGTTGAGTGCCAAGGGCTGATGGCTCCCACACCCAGATCGGATCGCCGCGCGCCTCGCCTGCGTCGAGGTGGACCCGTCCATGGATGGCAGTGGCAGCATCAGCAAGACCCAGCGCCAGCAGCAGCAGCAGCGCAGCGTCGCGGACTGACCGGCTGCAAAGGCTGCCTGCTGCGACATCGTTGGGATCCGCCATCACCACCGGGCCTCGCTCATCCCGTCACCGCGTCTCCATCCGCACCCTGCTTTCCCTCCCTCCCATCCCCATCATCCTCGCCATCAGCCCTCGCCTCCGCCGCCGCATCGCCATCGCCAGCTCGTGCCCCCTCCATCGCTGACCGCGGCGGCTGCGTATTTCTGCCATCCATTGCATCAGCCCGCCCCCTTTGGCACGGCTCCGAAAGGCCAGCTCCGGCAACCGTTGACCTGGCGCTGGTTTTTCCCTCACCACGCACCGACACAACAGCCAATCGCCCACGCCGCGACCGCGACCTGGCCGTCGCGAAATCCAGCACCCGCCGTCGACGCCGCATCGTGGCATCGTCGCACGTCGACCCGGCTGGCCTCGACACGCGCGCGGCATCGCACATGGGGTCGCCGTCACCGGCAGCATAGGCCACGGCTCGCCACGCTCGCTCCTCACGACGACGACGACGACGACACGAGACACGAGACACGCCCACGACCGAGCCATCATGGACAGCAACTTCCGGTCCACGGTGCTGCAGCGGCCGCGCGGCGACGACGACGAGCGCGAGCGCGACAGGCACCTCCCGCAGCAGCAGCGGCGCGACGTGATCAACGCGAGCGCAGGGAGCCCAAACACAACCGCAAACGCAGCTGCAAATGCGAACGCTGCCGCGAGCACGCACCGACACTCCACCTTCAGCCTGCGCTCGCCCACTCGCACCCACGGCGATTTTCACCCTCCTCCCTTTTCGCCGCCCAACAACAACAGCCACCACCACAGCACCGGCAACCACAATCACAGTCACGGCAGCGCGGTCCTGCAGTCGCCGCCGCCACGCCCGCCGCCGCTGCACCACCATAACCCCAGCCCGTACATGCCATCGTCGACGGCGACGTCGGCTACCGCTGCTCCCTCATCGTCGGGCGGCGCTGCCCATTCGCTGCCGCCGCCGTCTGGCCTCGCCTCATCGACGGCATCGTCGGCGACCAACCATAACCACCACCACCAGCAGGCTGTGTCGCCCCGTCACGGCCACTCCGGCTACTACCCGCCACCTGCTGCTGCCGCCGCCGCCGCCCCGTCGTCCGAATCCCATCATCATCGCCATCCAGCGCGCGAGAAGCCGGCGTCGGGCAGTTTCTACGATCCCACGACCGACACCACCAAGGAGCGCAGGGTCTCAGACTCCTGGCACAACGCGCCCCAAGCCTCCACGCCCAAAGTAAGTAGTAGGCCCCAGCAGGCCCGAGTCCACTTCTTTTTTTGACTCGTGCACGACACCTGTTCCTCTCGCGCTCTCTGCTCCCCCTTTCCAAAACTCCCTCGGCAAGCCCGTCATGGGAATGCACCGTCACCCCAATTAAATTCTTTCATCGCCCGACCATCCAGGCTGCATGCCCTCGTGCAGCCCACGCGTTGCTGACCTGAAATTTCAGCATCGGGCTCGCGAGCCTTATCCCTACTCGCAGCCGGCCGACCAGCGCACATCGTACTACAACGGCACCTACTCGTCGCCCCGAGGCTCGTCGTACAACCGACCCCGGAGCCCGCTCTCGCACTCGCACCCAAACCTCCCTGCCGGCTCGCTCAGCCCACCCGGTCGCCAGTCTCAAATGACCTCGCCGACCCAGCGACATGCACCCCCGGCCAGCGCCACGTCCACCGCCAACGGCTCTTCAGCCCTGCCATCCGTCATGATGTCGGAGCCCGGTGCGGCTTCGCCGTCGAAGCCTGCCCCATCCTCTACAAACGTGAGCCTGCTCCAGCGCCGCATTCCACGGCTGCCCTCAATTGCTGACACGACTCGTAGACTCCCGGCCGTGCCGCCGACCCCATGTCCTTCTCTAACATCCTCTCGAGCTCCGAGCCGGCACCCAAGCCGGCCGAGCGACCTCCTGTCGCCGAGGCCCCCGAGCCCAAGCTGAAACGCGAGCCTGAGCATGACGTCGACGCCGATGCCGACGCCGACACCGAGGTGGACAAGGACGTCGAGACCGAGCCCGAGCCTGTGCCCGTCAAGAAGAGCGAGATTGTTGTCAAGAAAAAGGGCGGCCGAAGGTCCACCAAGGGCCGCGCCTCCGACATTAGGGATGCCGAAGCCCCCAAGAGCAAGCGGAGATCCTCCATTAAGAAGGAGTCGCCCACGCCTCGCTCGTCGTCCAAGCGCCAAGCCAACGGTCAGCCGAAGCCCAGGACCTGGTCGACTGACATGGAGAAGAAGATCCAGACGGCGGAGATGCAGATTGAGAATGACGTGTCTAAGCTGGATGCAGCCGAGTTTGACGAACACGAGTACAAGGGGCGTGCCCAGAAGCGCCGGCGCATCTTGTCCGACCTTGATGGCGAACAGAGCCGCCTTCGCCGCGACGACTTCGCCAAGGCGGCAGGTAGGAAGCTGGTGAGCCATTCGGAGCTCGGCAAGCGACGATACGACGATGTCTTCTACGACGAGGCGCTCCACGAGGTTCGCGAACAGGAGCTCTATGCCGAAAAGGAGCGAAAGAAGGACATGCAGCGCAAGCGTCGTCGCGAGAAATCCATGGCCGTCACGATTGAGATGAAGGAGGCCGCTCTCGCTCGGGCCAATGCGGCACTGGACGAGGCCGAGCGCCAGAAGCATCTTCGCGATGCCGCTCGAGCCGACAAGAAGGCAGAGCAGACCAAGCTTATCCTGCAAAAGGGCATAAAGGGTCCAGCCCGAAACATTGAACTCAACCTCGAAGGCGGCACCATGTCCAGCTTCCAAGCCTCTGACGTGGAGACACCCAAGGCCAAGACCAAGGGCAAGGGATCTCGCCCGAAAAAGTCCAAGGAGCAGAAGCAGGCCGAGAAGGACTCTGCCGAGGCCGCCCAGGCCGCGCTTGATGCAGGCAAGGAGCTGCCGCCAAAGGAAGAGGGCAAGGTCCGCATCAAGATCAAGGGCCGATCCAAGGACAAGGACAAGGACAACAAGGACAGGACCGACGCTGACAAGGTCAAGAAGGACCCTGAGCAGGAGAAGAAGGACGAGGCGGCCGAGTTGGAGAAGAGATTTACCTCAAAGGGGTACAATCAAATTTATGAGCAGATTTGGCGCGACATGGCCCGCAAGGACGTCAACAAGACGTTCAAGCTGGCCGTCGATTCCTTCGCCACCAAGGGCTCGAACCTTAAGAAGACGGCCATCCTCGCGTCCAAGGAAGCCAAGAGATGGCAACTCCGAACCAACAAGGGCACCAAAGACCTTCAAGCCCGTGCCAAGCGCGTCATGCGTGACATGATGGGCTTCTGGAAGCGGAACGAACGCGAGGAACGAGACCTCCGCAAGGCTGCCGAGAAGCAGGAGATTGAGAACGCCCGCCGAGAGGAGGCAGACCGCGAAGCCGCCCGCCAGAAGAGGAAGCTCAACTTCCTCATCTCCCAGACCGAGCTGTACTCTCACTTTATCGGCAAGAAGATCAAGACGGATGAGGTGGAGCGAAGCACCGACCACCCAGATGTTGCCAAAGACAGCCACGAGATCAGGCAGAACAAGCTCGACATTGCGGAGCATGTCGGACAGCTTGGCGGCAAGGTCACAAACTTTGAAAATCTCGACTTTGACGACGAAGACGAGTCCAACCTCCAGGCCGCGGCCGCTGCGAATGCCCAGAGCGCCATCGCCGAGGCCCAGAGGAAGGCCCGTGAATTTAACAACCAGGGCCTCGACATGGACGAGGAAGGCGAAATGAACTTCCAGAACCCGACCGGCCTCGGCGATGTTGAGATTGAGCAGCCCAAGCTCATCAACACCCAGCTCAAGGAATACCAGCTCAAGGGCCTCAACTGGCTGGTCAACTTGTACGAGCAGGGCATCAACGGCATCCTGGCCGACGAAATGGGTCTCGGAAAGACTGTTCAGTCCATCTCCGTCATGGCCTACCTGGCCGAGAAGCACGACATCTGGGGCCCGTTCCTGGTCGTCGCGCCAGCGTCGACGCTGCACAACTGGCAGCAAGAAATCGCCAAGTTTGTGCCAGAGTTCAAGATTCTCCCGTACTGGGGCAGCGCGGGCGACCGAAAGGTCCTGCGCAAGTTTTGGGACAGGAAGCACTCGACGTACCGAAAAGACGCAGCCTTTCACGTGTGCGTCACATCGTATCAGCTGGTCGTGTCCGACGTCGCCTACTTCCAGAAGATGCGCTGGCAGTACATGATCCTCGACGAGGCGCAGGCCATCAAGAGCTCCTCGAGCTCCCGCTGGAAGTCGTTGCTGGGCTTCCACTGCCGGAACAGACTGCTCCTCACTGGTACGCCCATCCAGAACAACATGCAGGAGTTGTGGGCGTTGCTCCACTTCATCATGCCTTCGCTGTTTGACTCGCACGACGAGTTCAGCGAGTGGTTCTCCAAGGACATCGAGTCGCACGCTCAGAGCAACACGAAGCTCAACGAGGATCAGCTCAAGCGCCTGCACATGATCCTCAAGCCATTCATGCTTCGTCGCGTGAAGAAGCACGTGCAGAAGGAGCTTGGCGACAAGATTGAGCTGGATGTCTTCTGCAACCTCACCTACCGACAGCGGGCTTACTACAGCAACCTGCGGAACCAGATCAACATTATGGACCTGGTCGAGAAGGCGACCATGGGCGACGAGCAAGATTCGGGGACGCTCATGAACCTGGTCATGCAGTTCCGCAAAGTCTGCAACCACCCCGACCTGTTCGAGCGCGCCGAAGTCACCGCTCCGTTCTCGTGCGGCTACTTTGCCGAGACTGCGTCGTTTGTGAGAGAAGGCAACAACGTGGCCGTGGGCTACTCGACCCGCAGCCTGATCAACTACGAACTGCCGGCGCTGGTCTGGACCCATGGCGGCCGACTCAACAAAGCCAGCAGCGACAACCAAAAAGCCGGATGGCGAAACAGGGCGCTGGGTCACTTGATGAACATCTGGACACCAGAAAATGTCCGCGAAAGCACGGGAGGCTCCGAGGCCTTCTCCTGGCTGCGCTTTGCAGATACCACTCCCGGCGACGTGTACAAGGCGACCCACCAGGGCCTGTTCACCCGCGCTGCCAACGAGCTGCAGAAACACGACAGATTGGGCCTCATGAAGGTTGTCTACGACGAGGCCGAGGACAAGAACTTTACGCCGGCACATGCCCTATTCAAGATCCGAGCACGCGAGAACCGCAAGCCCCTCGCGGACATTACCAAGGAGGGCGTCCTCGACAAGCTCATGAACGTCGCTCGCGAAGAGTACCGCGAATCTGGTCTGGGTCGGCTCGAGCTGGCGGGAAGACCTCGCGCGTCTGCCCCCCCAGTGGATGTCTCGTGCAACAGCGTCAGCGCAGTCAGTGAACGCGAGAATGTCATGTTCAATGTCGGCATCCGGAAGGCCCTGTACGGCCCGGCCCAGCATGAAGAGAAGTCCCTTGTGGAGACGAAGGTTCCGATTGAATCGTGGCCGACAAACAGCCTGCTCCCCAAGCCGGACAGCGAGAAGCAGAAGTTCACCAACATCGTCGTGCCATCCATGCGGCGCTTCGTCACCGACAGCGGCAAGCTCGCCAAGCTCGACGAGCTGCTCTTCAAGCTAAAGAACGAAGGCCATCGTGTGCTGCTGTACTTCCAGATGACTCGCATGATTGACATGATGGAGGAGTATCTCACGTACCGCAACTTCAAGTACTGCCGCCTGGACGGCTCGACCAAGCTGGAGGACAGGCGTGACACCGTGCACGACTTCCAGACCCGGCCAGAGATTTTTATCTTCCTTTTGTCTACCCGAGCCGGCGGTTTGGGTATCAATCTCACGTCGGCAGACACCGTCATTTTCTACGACTCGGATTGGAACCCGACGATTGACTCGCAGGCCATGGACCGAGCGCACAGACTTGGTCAGACGAAGCAGGTCACCGTCTATCGCCTCATCACCCGCGGGACCATCGAAGAGCGAATCCGGAAGCGAGCGCTGCAGAAGGAAGAAGTCCAGCGCGTCGTCATCCAGGGTGGAGGCGCCAGCGTCGACTTCTCTGGCCGCCGTGCCCCGGAGAACCGCAACCGCGACATTGCCATGTGGCTGGCCGACGACGAGCAGGCCGAGGAGATTGAGCGCCGCGAGAAGGAGCTGCTCGAGTCTGGCGAGCTGGACAAGCAGAAGAAGAAGGGCGGCAAGCGCAAGAAGGCGGAGGCAGCGGCTTCGGCCAGCCTGGATGACATGTATCACGAGGGTAAGTCTACTTGTTTCGGAAAGGAAGACGCGAAGCTAACGGAGTGGCAGGCGAGGGCAACTTTGATGACGGCAGCAAGGCTGGCGCATCGGGCACAGCGACGCCCGCCGGCGTGGAGAGTGATGCCAAGGGGAAGAAGGTCAGGGTCAAGGGCGGCAAGAGAGCCAAGACGGCGAAGCAGCGCCTGGCCATTGCGGACGGCATGGTCGATTTCTGAGCTCGGATTCAACCGAGGCTACATGATTAAGGGGGACGAGGCGTGCCGTGTTTACGCGCCTCGGTTGTATCAATATTCAGGGATGGAAAACAACACGGCTAGGAGTGCTTGGGCGTAATATTGGCTTTCGCCCGGAGCGGCGGCTACAGTGTGCTGAGTTCTTGGGATGGCGGTTGCTTGCAGACCAGGATCCGGGTTCGGTGCCCAGTATGGCTAGCGGGCCAAGTAGCTCATGTTGCGAAGAGATGCACGAGGGTGTACTACTATTGATAGACGGATATAAATCACTGTATCATGTTTGGCAGCTGCCTTTGTCGGCGAGCCGTCTGTTGCGATGTCATTCGTTTGGGCGAAGGGTTGGTGGCCAGTTGTTCGACAACCTGGCCGGAATCGGGAAGTAAGTCCCTGGGGCTGCCAGCACGCGTGAACGCCGAGATGGGCGTACGGGAGGGATCCGCCTGCCCATGTCTCTGTGCTGTTGGGTACCGACTTGAATGAATAGGGAGGTGAAGCTGCAATTGGACGTTGCGGAGCAGAAGTACGACTCTGGAGTTCACATCCACACGGCAAGTTAGGCTGAGTCGCACAGTTCCCTGCTCCGTCAAAGGTTCCTTCACAGAAGCTCCCTGTTCAGAGAGCACGGCTCTCTCATTTAGTGAAAGAAACTCACAACCACCGTCAACACCTCCTCCGCATCAAAGCAGAGGCAAGCACGGGCGTGCCCAACCCGCAGCCTCGATCGAACCCAGCGCTCAAGTCCTGAACCACCAGACTGCAGATAACAGATGCAAGCTCCCGCGCTGGTCCGATAAGCACATCACGAAAACCCAGTCACGTCGCGAAGGCGCAGCAGCTGTGATTCAGGCACAAGCTTCGTTGGTCTTTGTGTGGATCACAGCACCGCGCACGCGAGAGAGAAAAAATGGCTGCTCAGAGTGTTGCCAGCTGGCGGCGCGCGCTACAGCGGACTGAAGCACGGTGCCTGTTGTTTGTCTAGTTTTTTCTTTCTGCTTCTGTTTCTGTTTCTGCTTCCCTTTCTCTTTACCTATGAAAGGAGGAGAGAAAAGTCGTTCGTGAACGGCACACCTGCGTGGGCTTTGATCCTCTCGTGGTGAAGCTCAGGGGAGTCGCGCCTTGAGCCTTGAGATCCATCTCTGTCATCAGCTGGCAAGTCGAAATCGAAGCAGAACCTCAGCAATATTCCCTCTCAACATTCATCGGCTAGGCTCGGAGCTCTTGGCGAACCATCTTCTCGAGACTCGAGGCGAATTGCGGCATCGCCAGCTGGAAGCTCGCAACCACCAGACCCCTTCACCTACCTCCCGACTGGAGACGAACACTCGACTCTCATCCGCGCTACCGACGGCTCTGGCCTCGCGACTCTGACGGTTGGCTCAGTCTTCTCATTACCGACCTTTCATCTGGCCCAAGTCTCGGGCATCGAGTCTCGATGGCTGAGGCACCTAGCGAGTCAACGTCCGCCACGATGCACGCACTGACCCTCGAACCGCCGCCAGGCTATCTCGTCCTGGCCTCGCCAAACGACAGCGAGACCGGCACCTACAGCTGTCCCTACGACGGCTGCGATGGCGTCGTCTGCGGCAGCGTCGACGACTGCCACGCCCACAACAGGGAGTGGCATTCGCCGCCGTACTCGTGCGCAGAGTGCGGCGCCAGCTTCGCCGCGTACCCGGCCCTGTCGAGGCACAACAAGGCCAGCGGCCACCAAAGATGGATCTGCAGCAACGACTATTGCGATTCGAAAGGCATCGAGTTTGGCAGCCACCTGGAATACCACGCGCACATCATGAGCTCGGGTGCTCATCGCTGTCGTACTTCCCCCGGCGAGGACGGGGCCGGTGTTGACGCCGCGGACGGCCGTGGTGCCTACGGCGACGATGGCGACGCGGATATGAGCGACGGGTTGTCCGAATGCCCCTCTGTAGATGAGTTCATCTGCCTTGAGGCTTGCTGCTCGAAGTACATGACAAGATTCTCAACCGATCGCGTGTTCGACGTGCACACCAACAGCAACGGCCACAAGTGCGCTGTCCAAGGAAGAGAATCCCTGCTACAGCAAGGTTTGTCTGTCGCTGACCTCGAGGCCAAGCAGGCAGCGATGCGCGAGTTCCGGTGCGATGTGAAGGGCTGTCCTTTGTTTGGAAACTGCCTGTCAACAAGTCGGTCTTTCTACTGCCATACTCGGACGAGCGCTCATCTGTTTCCCCCAAAGGATGTCGACGCTGATCAAGACGCTGATGCCGCTGAAGGCGAGGACAAGGAGCCACAAGAGAGGCTGTCCTGTGTCGTACTAGGATGTCCGAAGTTTGGACGTCGGTTTTCTCACCACGGAAACCAGCAGCGCCACATCAACTCTGTGCCTCACCTGAGAGCAGCCGGCAACAGCCTGACCTCGCCCATCCGCAAGATCGTGCTCCGAAGGTCGCCACGGTTCAAGCCCAGCGCCCCAGTCGTTAAGACGGAAGCCGACGACGAGGCCCGAACCTTTTGGTCCGTCGTCGGCTCGGCCGCCCCTTCGCCGTTCTTCACGAGCCCGAACCGCAGCGCCTCCGTCACGACGCCGACCAAGTCCGCGACGACGCCGTACACGCCGCTGTCGTCGCCGTCCTCGACGGCCCGGGAGGAGTACCTCGAGAGACGGAACCGCGAGCTCGAGGAAGAACTGCGACGGCTGCATGCCCAGCTGGACGGCTTCGGCCGTCGGCCGTGAGCGACGAGGGGGCGACACGGGTGCTGCATGCTGTATTGCGCACGGATGGAGGCCAGCCGCGTCGAGTCTCGCTAATGTCTTTTCTATGGGACCCTTGCTTTCTTAATGTCGCAGCGCCGCGCAGAATTGTGACGGCAAGATAAGGATGTCCCCGCTCACGACCTTTTTATCACCATCTTTTCTACAATCACGGAGCTGAGGACGGCGTCCTGTCGCACATGCAAAAGGAGGTGCTTCCGGAGCTGCGGAGGCATGGATGACCACACGGGTGGTTTCTTGCCCAAACCTCGAGCCGGCACGATCGACGCCGGCGACGCTTCTCCCTGGTCGATACAGATAGAAACAGTATCCTCCCACCAAGAACAGTCTCTCGCCGCAGTCAAGACAATGTGTGCCATCGGTAAACTCCGAGCTTCAGGTGAGACACTGAGATTTCAGTCAACCACAGAACCCGCCTGTGTTGTGCCACCGAGCTCGGCCGCTTACACGACTGTTACACTGCGTCACGGTGGCACCATGTCACGGGAACGTATTACTTTGCGTCTTTCTGAGCCGAGGACACCAGCAAGTCGGTCATAGGGCCCGATGCTGTGGACTTTGGACCGGATGCTAGGCGTTCCTCACAAGAACGCAGCCCTCGGAGAATTACTTGCAGTCGACGTATCAGGGATCGCTGCGTTCGCTAGATTAGGAAACCCAAGATATCCGCTCCGAGTTTCTTGAGTCCCCGAGTCCTTCGCGTCCGTTCTTCATGCTGCCATCACGAGACGCAGTCGATGCTTTTTCCTCTGTTCAGCAACAGCCACGTCCCATGTTTGTCGCATGTGGACTGGCCAAAATCCGTCACATGCGTGCGTTTAATTAATATCTGCCAGCCGGTCTGAGCTGGATGCACAGGCAGTGTGCGCCAAGCAAGGGTGGCAGCGGGCGCAAGCTATAAGACAACAAATACATGTACCGAGATTGAGGGTTCCGGGCGGTCACCCCGGCGGTGTGTCCAACACCAGAGCAGCCTGGCTGGCCTCGAAATTTCTCCTTTTGATAACATTGCTGGGTCCGTCTGAGGCCCCGATGACCCAAGACAATGGTCCTTGCTGCGGCTGCCTGGTGATGTACTCGTACTTGCATGTCGTCGCAGACGATGCGTCATCCCTGCATGTATGCACTCCCCTTGATAGCCAAGAATAAATGTTTCCTTTCTACTTGCTACCTATGCACGACTCGGTAGGCTAAACTCGTTTCTCTTTCCCAGTGATACTGGCTGCAACCCATGCATGCTCCCTCCCCACCGGTTGAACTAGCATGAGAGCAAGCAGAAGGAGGCGAAGAGAGGAGAGGGCGAAGAGACGACGCAAGCCAAGGAGGAAATGGTAAGCAAATAATGAGCTGTGTAACGAACCTGCGCCCTCTCCCTGCACTCTTTGTCTAGAACGGGCATGTCCCTACGAGTAATCTTATCACTCCGCATCCCCTTCAGGGCCTCTGCGCTCGTCCTTTGGTTGCCTGGCCTCGCCACACCGTCTGAGCAGTGTGAGGGAGGGAGGAGGGAGGACAACAGAAAATAAAACCGTTCATATACCCTGAAGAGGAGGTGAGATCCGCACAGTGAAGATTCTTTGTGCAACTACAACTAACTCATAATTCTGAATCGTGCGTCTAGGGTGCACGGCCAGGGTAAACGTCTCCGAAATACCGACCATGCGGTCTGCTTCGGCCAACTTCATCACGCTGCACTGTTAGTCCACGCCACGTCTGCCAGTCTGGCCTCGTGGGGGCATGGAGCACATGCACTGACAGTTGAGTTTGCTAGATGCGTGGATCATATTCATGGGGCTCCTGTCCCTGCCGGTACTCTACCCATACGGTAATCTCAATGCCATCGACGCCTACTTCTTCGGTGCCAGCGCCTCGACCGAATCAGGGCTGAATACGTACGCATGACCAAGTCTCCCGACTTCCATCTCGCATCACCGCACGTGGACTAACGCACACGGTAGCTACGACATTACCAACCTGGCGCTTTATCAGCAGTTGTACATCTACTTCATCCCCATGTTTACGAATCTCGGCTTTATGAACCTCATGGTGGTTGTCGTCCGCCTGCACTGGTTCAACAAGCGAATCAACAAGTCCGGTAGGTCCCAGGGAAGCGCACTTCGCTTCAGTAGACGACCGCTTATTAGAAGCTTATGCTAGGCCCTGCTATTCTGCGGGCGCGCGGGCGTCTTTCTACTTGCACTGACGGGAACCCTGGCCGGGATCTTTCCGACGCAAACCCAGACCCAGAGTCTAGGAAACCTCCGTTACGCTGTGGCTCTGTCGGGCGCGCCAGGAGTCCCCAAATGGGTGCGCCATCTGAAACAGGTTGCCAGTCTATACAGTCTATACAGGGCGGGCAGTATTGTCCGGGGCTGCCAAGCATTGGCCCGCGTGCTGGCAGTCCACCCAACAAGAACGGTGCCTCAATCCCTGACAAGCAACCTGCGCGCATCAAGTTCCACCTCTCTTCCGAGAAGCCTACGCCTCCAAAGAGCGACGTTGCCCTATACATTCCTGGCCCTCGGGAGAGGGAGCGAGGTATGTGGACGCATACTTGAATCCATGTACGCGTATCACCGAGAGGAGCTGGATGTCTAACCACTTGATGGACAGGCTATCCTCTACTAGAGATAACCAAGCCAGGTTCATGTTCAAAGAATGGTACGAACTTCTTAATCTCTTTGAGGCCTGCCCGGTTGCAAGGATACCGCCATGTGCTGAAATTCCTGAAGATGTCGATTCGGAATCACTTCACATCCTGGGCATTGCCAGCGGCAGCCAGTCTCTTCAAGTTCCCGGTGACCCTCTATCCGAACCAAAGTCCCTTGAAAGGGCCATCAGCGTGGCGTCATCTATATTTATACTTGGATCCGCGACCACAAAACGTCCTCCTTTGTCCGTCCACCCGCCGCAGCAAGGCATGGCCGCCGACGACATGAACTGCCTGTCGCAAGCGGCGACTATTGGCCGCAACTCGCGCTTCTACAACCTCACGTCCAAAGACCGCGAGGAGCTTGGGGGCGTCGAGTATCGCAGCCTGAGGCTGTTGCTCAAGATTGTCGCTGGCAAGTACCCTTGGGCATGCATCGTTGCGAAGTCTGACTCGTTGCCAGTGTACTATTTTGGGCTCCATCTCCTCGGCGGCATCAGCCTCTGTTGTTGGATCCAGTATTCTGACCCAAAATATACGTCATACCTCAAGGAGGTGGGACAAGACAAGACCTGGTGGTGCGTATCCTTCGAGTTCCCTTGACTCATGAGGGCATCACGCCCGTTCTGACGCGGCCTTCGCCAGGGCATTCTACTTGGCGCAATCGATGGTGGACAACCTCGGTTTCAGTCTCACGCCGGACAATATGGTCCACTTCCGTGACGCCGTGGTGCCACTGCTCCTGCTGAGCTTCCTCGGGCTCGCTGGCGAAACGTTATATCCAGTGTTTCTACGATTCGTCATCTGGACCATGTCCAAGCTCACGCCACGCAAATCACCCATGCAAGAGCCTCTGGGATTTTTGCTCAACTACCCACGCCGCTGCTATACCTTGCTCTTTCCTAGCGGCACGACATGGGCGCTATTAGGAATCATCATTGCACTTAACCTTGTCGATACCCTTCTCCTCGTTGTTCTCGATTTACACAATCCAGACATTGCGGAACTCAATGTTGGCGAGCGAATCGTTGCCGCTCTATTCCAAGCAGTTGCATCTCGTCACACCGGGACGACGCCTTATAATCTATCAAGCGTGAGCCCGGGCGCGCAGTTCAGTCTACTGGTCATGATGTACATCTCCATCTTCCCCATCGCGATGAGCATTCGCGCGTCTAATACGTACGAGGAGAGCGCATTGGGCATCTACGAATCCAATGCTTGTTACAACGAGAAGAAGGGGGGAGCCTACTTGGTGCGCCATATCCAGAAGCAGCTCAGTTTCGATCTGTGGTATATTTTTCTCGGGATATTCTGCCTTGCTGTCTCGGAGGCATCCAAAGTCAAGGACCCGAACGATCCGGTGAGATCACACTTTGCGCAGATACGTCTTGCGGCTGACGCCCTGTAGGCTTTTGAACTCTTTCCAATATTCTTTGAGGTTGTGTCAGCTTAGTGAGTGTTGCTAGATAATCAGCCCGTCCAGGCAGCCTCTAACTCTCGGCAGTGGCAACGTCGGACTCAGCCTTGGCCATCCGAGCACCTCTGCATCTCTCAGCGCCAAGTTTTCTGTCGTTGGCAAGCTCGTTGTCTGCGCGATGATGCTTCGTGGCCGCCATCGCGGGCTTCCACACCGACTAGACCGAGCCATCATGCTGCCAGACGAGCATCTTCTGGAGCAGCCCGTCGCCATGGTGACATTGGGACTTGGATCTCAGGATTACAGGCGTGAATCAAAGAGAAGCAGTTGAGTAAAGGATGTATGGACTGATCAAATCTGGGAATTAATCAGGCGTCCAACCAGGAGCATTCTTGGATTTCGGGGCACGGACTGCAGGCTGAGAATGTAGATGCAGATGGGAATCTCCTAGATGTTGAGTATGGCGTTGAGGGTTTTGCTAACTGTGGCCGCAAGCCGTATTCGGCGAATGCTATCCTGACGTCTCGACTGATCGAGCGGACTCCGCCGAGTGACCGCGTTGATATCAATAACTAGTAGGAGGGGTTATCCGTCCGAGAGTCGAACGGCCCGATCCTAGTGTATCCACATTTAGACTAAGAT